>PVKP010013789.1:6332-54700 GCA_004027715.1 Plecturocebus donacophilus | reverse complement strand
CCTTGTTAGGTTGGGAAAGTTCTCTTGGATAATATCTTGAAGAGTGTTTTCCAACTTGGATTCATTCTCCCCATCACATTCAGGTATGACAATCAAGCGTAGATTAGGTCTTTTCATATAATCCTATAGTTCTTGGAGGCTTTGTTCATTTCTTTTCACTCTTTTTTCTCTAATCTTGCCCTCTCATTTTATTTCATTGATTTGATCTTCTATCTCTGATATCCTTTCTTCTGCTTGGTCAATTCGGCTGTTGAAATTTGTGTATGCTTTGCAAAGTTCTCGTGCTGTGTTTTTCAGCTCCATCAAGTCATTTATGTTCTTCTCTCAGCTAGTTATTCTAGTTAGCATTTTGTCTAACCTTTTTTCAAGGTTCTTAGTTTCTTTGCATTGAGTTAGAACATGATCTTTTAACTCAGATAAGTTATTACCCACCTTTTGAAGCCTGCTTCTGTCCATCAGATTCATTCTCTTTTTTTGTTTCCTTGATGGTGAGGCATTGTGATCTCTTGGAGGAGAAGAGGTGTTCTGTTCTTTGATGGTTTCATTCTTTTTGTGCTTTTTTCCCCCATCTTCGTGAATTTATCTCCCTTTCATCTTTGAAGTTGGTGATTTCGGGAGGAGTCTCTGAGTGGTCATTTTTTTCTGTTGACGTTGGAGCTGTATCTTTTTTGGCCTGTAGAGGGTGTTACTGGGCTCTCTCGGGTTCAGTCAGGTTGTTGGGTGGGTGGTCCTTCCATGGGGTTGGTTTGCAGGTGAGACTGGCCCCACCTTCCCAATGGCGTCTCTCCTTCCCCAGATGGATCTTCCTGGTTGGGGTCAAGCTGGTGTATTTGCTACCAAGCTCTCTAGTGAGGGCTTCAGTTTGAGTTCTGTGGAGGTGGAGCCTGCCAGGCCTTATGGTCTGTTTCTCTGCTTTCAACTCTGCCTCGCTCTGTGGGACCGTCCCTCCTGCTGGCATTACTCGAAACTTCTGCTCAGGTCCAGAACAGCTTGCCACGCCCATTGGGAGCTGCTGCTCAGATTTGTATGACTACCCATGGTGCCCCACCCTCTGGCAGGGCTCTCATGGACTGTGGGTTGTAGGAGGGATGGGGTAAGCACAGGATCCACATTGGAGCACCGAGGGGGTTAAGTCCCCTGACCCTCCAAGCTGGCTGCACATTTCAGGTGGGGACAGCCCCCACCCCCCCATCTCGATTTGCGCCCCCTGGGCAGCTCTCACCCTGTGGCTCCTTCCCTGGGCTTATTGTCAGAGCCCTATCTGACTCACAGAAATGAACCCAGAACCTTGTTTGGAATAGCCCTCTGAGTCTCATTCGCTGGGAGGTGCATTCCAGTACCCTCGGACATCTTACCCCCCTCCACCTCCAGTTTGTTCATTTTGATTTTTCTCTTGGAGGCTGTTGGGTTTCCTCAGGTGCCTGATGAGTCTTGCTTGTCTGTTCGTATTTATGAACAAGGGTCCCTGATAAACATAAGAGAGCTTACAAGGGTTTCCTTTTGTAGGTTTATTTCTCCAAAGCCCTTTCCTCTATGTTGGGAAGCTGACTACAGGCTTGTGGCACATCAGATTGTAGGCATTGCTTTATGGTGACCTGGAGTAGAGGCTAAGAGCACGAAACCCTTGAACTAGACTGTATACAAGACCCAGCAATAACACTTAGCAGTTGTATAAACTTAAGCAGGTTACTTTTATGTGCCCCAGTTTCCTTCTTTGTTAAATGGCGGTAAAAATGGTCTTACAACATAGAGGCTGTTGTGAGATCAAAATGAAATAATTTATGTAAATCAGAATAGTGCTGACATATAATTAGGAGGCATAGAATATAAAGAGTGGTCAGATAAGCTGAGGTACTTTTTCAAATGTGAAAATCGTTCAGTATATTTTTATCTTAGGCAGAACTGCCTTGCCTTTTGGCTCCTATTGCCTCCACCATATATTTTTTATGGAAGTTTGAAGTTACTTTCATCTCTATTGCTGCTCTCTGAGCCATAAAGACTCATAGCAGTTTTTTCCCAGGGGGAAAAATGAACTTGCTATGAAAAACAGTTTTATGGATTTATTCTGGGAGAAAGCACCATATACCTTTTCCTCTGCTTGGGAATACCTGTAGAAGAGAAGTGCCACCTGATCAAGTTATCCTATAGATAGTCATTCATTACCCTGTTTGTTGCCAGTGTTTGAGCATGAGCCTCTTTTATGTCCACTCGGGAGAAGAGCTCTTATTTTTGCTAGTCAAATTCTAGGCTTTGACATCCATTTTTAGGTTTCCCAGTCAATTTTTCCTGAATCATGAAAAGACCTGGAAAAAGAAGATTCTCTAGAGAATGCAAATTCACCCACACGAGATGACCCTTTCAAGATATATCAAATAAATATATTTTGGGGTAAAACACTTTGGTATTTTTCAGGGCCTGTTGTCTGTCATGTGATATAATACCAGAGTCAGATTAGAGTTGGATATATCTTATATCAATAATATATCTTATTGCTACCAAGAGTCTGCTGCATCAGTCTTATCATTTCTAGTTTAATGTTAATGCTGGTCAGTTGTACCTAAACTCTAAAGGGAGGGGTTGTAATGAGGTATGTCTGACCTCCCTTCACATCAGGAACTGAACTCATTTCAGGCTTTCTTTGGAGTCTTCTTGGTCAAGAGGTAGAAAGGGTCCGTTCAGTCAGCTGGGGAGCTTAGAATTTCATTTTTGATTTACAAATCTTAATAGTGAGACAGTTGTATCATGGTACTATCTTCTTTCTATACTGAATCATTGTAAAAATGTGTTCAAGTGATTCTCTTTCTCCTGAGGTTTGTTTTCATCTAAAGAATCAAATACAAAGATCTTAAGAATCAAATAAAAAGATGGCATGCATATATATATATACACACACACACACACATAATATACATATATATGTACATAATATACATACCACTTTATTTTTGCTTTAGTGAATAATTCTATAGAAGGTAGCTTGACATATTACAAAGAAAGAGCTGTGAAATATCCAGGAGATATATTCCTTCAAGTACCGTTCTTCCTGACACGTATGTATTGCCACTTAAAAACAAATGTAGTTCCTCAGAAAAATTCAAATGAGATCAATTAATACTTTCTTGAAGATAATTTAATTGACTATTCCTTGATGCAAATGATTACTGGCACTGGCCAAGCATAATATAGACTCAGTCAGCTGTGAAAGCTTTTTCAAACAACCTTGCCAACATAGAGACTCAGCCACTGAAGCTTCTCCCTTCCCCCAGCCCCTACCACAGGCATGGACCTTCAGAAACAAAGACTAAATAGGGGTTTGGTGCATAAGAGTGCCAGGATGAAGTCAACAAAAACATATCCAATTGTGCCAGGTAGTTGAATTTTCTTGTATTCTATGCCATGGTTATGGCCAAGTAGTTTAAGTGAGATTTATTAAGATAATTAAACAAAACACAAACATCCCCACATTATCCAAATGGGGCAAGAACTCCAGATGCTGCTGGTTATAGGAGCTATTTCAAAGTATTAAGGCATATACAAGAGTTTAGGAGGCAAAATTATCAAGTGAGTAAGAACATTAAATGGACAAAGATTTCCATATGGTCTATGCACAAAACTGGGTTTTGGAAACCCTATAGCCTGTATGTGTAGAATATGAAATAAAACAGTGCTGTTTACGAGACTGTTCACTACTCAAGACAAATTGGGTGCCTTCTAATTATAGTCGTGTTTGTTCTGTTCAAAGAAGTTAAAGTTCTCATACAATGATTCATTTGACAGAAAAAAACTTCAATGAACAATCTGAAATAAAGAAGAGAGAATAAGATGAAGGGAGGAGAAGAGAGTTCAAAGATGCATTTGTCATTTTATCAAGGTATGGTTGAAGGTACCTCACTTTCCAGACAGACACACACACACACACACACACACACACACACCCTCCCAAACAATAGTAAAGAATGTATGATCCTTTCTTCCGCTTTTGCCCGTTTCTCTCTGCCATCCCACTAAAATAAGATCATTATCTCTGACAGAGAAGTGTTTGTTCAAGTCAACTCGGTCCTTTGCATACCATACTCAAGGAACCCCACAAGGAAGCCAGGAAAAATAATTTTCTAAATGAATAACTCTGTAAGGAAAGTTACTTTGTGTGCATGTGTGTTTTCAAGTCACCCTTTTCATGAGTGCTTAAGGACTATATAAAAAAACAAAGCAAGCGCTACATCTTTCTGCTTTATCTGACAAGCAGCGATAACTAACTCTTAACAAAGCAAGTGTTCTGCTGATGTCTGAGAAATCTAAAGGACACTGACATTTTGCTTTGGACAAAAATGGGAATGTGTATTATTTTTCTTATTTTGTGTCAGCATGTGTTGGAGCAATCCACTTAGTATGAGTTCATGCCTTTAATTGCTTGAAATAGAACATCTGTGGTTATCTGTCATATTTTATCATACACACCACTATCAATCACTCAGGAGAATAACACCTAGTAAAGGTTTATCTGTTGATAGAGTGTGATAAAATCAGCATCCCACATTTTGACATATGTTTTCACAGAAGTCACTAAATCTACATATACATGAGGTTCTTTCTTAGACAGAATTCCTCTAGAGTTGTCTAGTTTTGCAGATAATTTTTTAAAACAACAATAATACTAGCTGATGTTTTCTGACAGCTTACTTTATATAAAGCATTGTTTAAGGTATTTAAAATGCATCATCTCATTTAGTCGTCAAATTTACCCTTTGGGGCAGGAGTTACATTTCCCTTTCCTGATGAAACAGGTGTCAGATAGCCAGTAATTTGTGATTTTTTAGTAAGCTTAGGCAGCTAGTAACTGACAGCCAGGGTTTGAACTTAAGACCTTTTCCTTCCAGTACCTGTAGTCTGAATCATTGCATAATGTAATTTCTCAGTACATTTTGGGCAGATTATTTTACATTTGTTATAGATGAGTTCTTTGCTCTGGGGATTCTGCTATCTTAGTAAAACCCAAAGCCCTACTGAGTCATCATTAATAGAAGGAAGACCTAAAATGTTCCAAGAAAGTGGTGGATTTGAAGAGCAATCTGAGAACAGGCAGCATGGCTATGTGTCAGCAACAGGAGGCAAAGCTGTTGTCTTTGAGTGAAGATTACGGAGAATAAAATCAGAGATCTCATATGGAGAGAGAGTAAAAAATATTTGAAGAGAAATATCAGACAACCGTTTGACAAAGTACAGACTTTCAAAATGGTAACAAAACCAATGTTTATTGTGTGAAAATATCATGACCTATTTTCTTTTATGTAATATCAGTTACATAAATGTGAGAATCAACATGTATGTTCTGGTAAGCGTTTCGTGCAGGCTTGTATAAAAAGTCTATATGTTTATATATTTAACATGTTTTATATATTATGTCTGCAAATGGTACAGTTGGTGTTGTTATATAGGGTTAATATTGGTATATCTAAGGTTAGTAGGTAAAATTTTCTTTTTAGTTATACATATACATTCTTATATATGTATAATTACATATATATAGAATATATCTATATTCTCATATATATTCTCAAAATGAACTCTCATGTATATATGAGAATATCTATATCTATCTGTCAGATAGATATAGATATTCTCCCTCAGGATGCTCTTTTTAGAAATGGAATCAGTGAATGAGTTTGTTGCATCTATGCATATACGTGTATAGCATTAATATATTTATGAAGTGACTGTATCTTGCTCCAGCACTGTTAACAACTTAATTTTTTCTTTTGACCCTGGTCCTTTCACACTGCATGTGTTTGCATGCAGAATCTTTCAACCTCCAACAAAGCTACTAAATTGTAATGCTAACCAGATCTTAGTGTCTCTGGCAGTGTCTGCCTTTGCAGACAAATAGCTCAACTCAGAAGAGCAGTAATTTGCTATTTCCCCTTGACTGATTCACAAACAGATTATTTGGCTGGGATGAAGAGAAGTGAGCAGGAGTAAGTATTGTTTTGGAGAAAGCCCAGAAGGAAGAGCCCTTCTTCCATTACGAAATTCATGATGTGAGAAACTGGACATCAAACTGTGTGCACACTGTATATTTAGGTAGCACCATCCTTTGAAAGAGAATCCCTTTTTTTGTATTATTTAAGAGAGTGATCCCAGCTACTCTATGTGTATTCCTATAGCAGGGAATGCTGGGCATATGACTTAATTCTGTCATGTAGGCAAAAGGGGCACCAACAGGATCTCAAATAATTTCTGTATTATCTGAGAAACCTGTGGTACAATGGAAATAACTTGAAATAGGAAAGCCTACTATTCTAGATTATGAATCAAAAGAAAAACTGAACTTTCTCAAGTAATAGAATTGTTCTTTGGATATTTCTCACTATGAAAGTTAAAGTAATAGAAGTTTGTGTCCCTTTTACTATTAGTTCTAAAAATGTAAATGCCTAGCCTGCTTTTTCTATTTCTATAAATTATTTAATATGATTGTGATTCTTTAAAATAATCATGAGGTTTAGATTTATTTTCTCAATTTTATAGGTAAGTTAATTCAGACTCAGAGTGATTAAACAGTTTCTCCAAGGTCATAGAGTGATTAAAGTAGTGTAGGTGGGATCCTTACCCAAATGTTTCAGATTCTAAAATCTGTGTTTCCTTTTATTACGCCTTATTATTGCATTGTAAGAAAGAGGAGGCTATTTATTAACTGGGTTTGTTGCTTGATTTTCCATTAAGATTTCCCTTGTGCATTTCTATCACCAGATATTCTGCATGAGTACACTTTGCAAAAATGCTTTGCATTTCTGAGTAAACAGTTGCCATGCTTTATACTTAAATAATCTGTTCTTATTTATACAGTATATATAGTGAAGTCCAGAGCTAACTTGTTTCTAATATTTAAGAAACTAAAACTTGAGGGGGAAATTAGTGAGTTTTATATGTTAATTCACAATTTTGAACTAGCTAGTAGTACATAGGTACAGTTTATGTTCCATCATATGGACCTTGATGTATTCTAACTTACCTTGTATTATGTACTAGACTGGTTTCCAACTCTAAGAGAGGGGACAGACAGAAATAACAAAGGAAGAGAAAAAATTCATCCCTGGGACTGTGTGACAAAAAGAAACACTGAGCATGAATTCACACATAAGAACATTTCAAATGTTATCCTGATAGTGAAATTTGCCTCAAGTGAGATTTATTCAATACTGTTCTCTGTTCTTCAGATTTGATTTTTTTAATTTCTCTTCATTTTTCATCTATCCAGACTCTCAGTTTCAGTGGGAGTTGAAACAGTCTGCTTTGTTATCGCCCTCTCTTTTCTTAAGACAGGTAACCTATTATGCTGGTCTCTATGAGCTTCAGAAGAAGAAAATGAAAACCAGGGTGAGAATGTAGAGGAGGCATTAAGGGACTGTGGAAGTTTCATGAACTAGGCAAATTATAACTGAAAAAGAATCACAGGCAGAAACACAGGGTTGTTCTTGTTAGATGGGTTCTTTGGTTTTTGAAATGTTCGTTTCTAATTTTGCAAACTGTATCTGTACGAAAGAATTAGATGCTTGTCTTTCAGCGTGACAAGAAATTAGGAAAACATTACCCGTTGAGAACTCTAAGTGAAATTATTAATAGTAAAATTAAATATTTTCTGAATCTAAGTCTATGTTGTTTTTTAATACTGAAATGCCATTCCAAACCTCCCTTCTAAATCTATCTTGTAAGACCCTGCTATGCTCCAGCCACCAGTGTGAAAGCTCCTCCAATTTCCATGCTACCCCCACCTCCTGTCTACTTCCACTAGACAGAATTAATTAACTTCTTTTTCTTCTCACAATGTGTAACTAGTCCTTCCACTTAGTACTACTTAACTGTGACTCGTATTATAGACAGTTGTGAGTCTGCTTTCTGTGCTAAAGTATAGCTTTCTCTCTAACTCCACCCATCTGCCTATAAGCACTGAATGTCTGACATACAGTGGGTGCACAATCTTTTACCTTTAAACTGAATTGAAAGTTAATTTCTAGGTAATTCTCAGGTCAAAGCAGAGTCTAAAGTATAGGACTGAGATTATTTAGCAAATCTGGTTGTTAAAGTTCTATATTCTCGTATACCCAAAGATACTCTACAAATTAATGCTGAGAAAACTTCAAAAGCTGCTGGAGAAGCTTTTAAGCAATACAGAATCATGAACCTCGAATTCCAAAGCAGCTTCTGATGCCTGTATTTTCAATGGCATTTCCAGGTGCTACTGATGAACAGCAAAGTTTGGTAACCACTAGTTACAAATCACTTTGCATTTTGCAAGACAAAGTATTGGTAAAGCAATAAAGAAATGTATACAAAGTAAATTCATGTATTTATTCAAAAATGTACATTCATCTCCAATTTTACATAGTGCACAAAATAGTGTTTATTCTTGGCCTCTTTTATTAGAATATAAGCTGTAGGAAAGCAGGAAACATGTTTGTCTTATTTGCCTCTAAAATTCAATGCCAAGTGAATGGATAAAACAATCACCCCATAATTTGTCTCTCCTGATTCCAGTTAGCACCAAGAGTTATTTTTCCAAATCAAGAGCCAAACATAGAATTTTCTGCTCGTAAACATAAGGCTCGCTTTCTCTTAAGGAGTGGTTTTCAAACTTTAATATACATCAAAACAAGTTATGGGATTTTAAATATATGTTATTTTCTGGGATTTTAAATATATATTATTTTCTGGATTTTCCCATAGAGATTCCTTCCCAGTGGATCCTTACTGGGGTCAGGCAGCTCTGAAAATAATTCTTAATCACAGCCAGTATCAAAAACATCTACTTTGATTACAAAATGCCAAACACTTTCATAGCACTCAGGATAATTCAAAATTGGACCCCAATATTGCCCCAGGTTCTTTTTCATAAGACATTATACACCAGCCATGAGTTGGTTTTGACTGCATGCACTCCTCCAAACAATTTTCATTCTTCTCAGGAATCATACTTTCTCATTACCAGAATACTTTTCTGTCTCATTTATATTCAGTGAAATTGTCATATGGCTCAAAATCTAGTACTGAAGTTATTTATGCTGTAAAGACACTTGTTTTACCTAGAACTTATTATTTTCTTAACTATGCTTCCATAAGACAGTTTATACTTCTTATAATATTCATTTCATAAAATCATATTTTTTGTTGGTCTCTTTCATTTAAAGATTGCAAAGCACATATATATACATAAGTACACAGGCATACATTTAATTTTTATATCATCTTCTTGAATACAAGTGGGCACATAATGCTTTACACATATTTGTTGAATTTCATGAAAGATGTTTAGCAATATGGTTCATGCACATACTCAACAAAATAGTTGGTATTGTATGTGCTAATTGTAGTATGAGGCTGTAAAAATAATTAGCAATAAGTGTATATCAAACAAATGGAATGCCATTATAATAGTATGAATATTTTAAAAATAATAGTTTGGTATTTTTTTGTATCTAGTTTTTCATGAAATGGGTTTATTTCTGTAACTGATTTCTTCACCTGTTATCAGTCAGCCAATAAATGTAGCAAAAGCCCCCATTTATATAAGTCCTCTGTGGCCATGCAGTTTCATAAAAATCAAATAAGAAACATGAGTCTAAGTTTAAACATTTTAATTGCATGTTATAAATGTTAGGTAAATGAATAATTGAATAAATTATATATTGGAAACATATCCAAACTGTGGAAAAACCAAGTGGTTGAAAGATAAAATGTCAGTGAAATATTTTAATCCTTTAAAAAAATTTTATGTAACTTTTTGCTATGTTTTGCAACGCTGTGATCTAAGATGCTTTAGAATAACAATTTTACTTTTGAACATTTTCAGAGGGAAAGGTAAATTATTACAGCATAGCTTATTAAAACTAATGTAAATGAATTATACAAATTATTTTATTCTATTAGAACTCTCTTGAGGTAATATGCCTCTAAGTGTTTTATAGCCAGTGACAAGGGCTTTGTTCTGTAGAGATATTATTTACAATGTTAATAGAATAGAATTTAAATTATATTTTATTGTTTAGTTTATGTTGACTCATTTGGTGTAAAATATAATTTAAAGTTTTTCATCATTACGTAAGATCACTGCTACTGAAAGCAATAGTTTTAAAAATCCCAACAATCTGTGAAAGGTAAATCTAATATATCGATTGAAATAATAAAATTTTTTAAATCCCTCAATTAGTACTGTTGAGAATTATTAATATTGGTCGTAATGTTAACTCAGCCAAACCCACATATTTTATAAAAGAGAAATTTGATATCCAAGAAAAATAAATAACTCATCAAATGTCACAGAGAAAACCAATGACAGAGCTAGGACTGGAATTGAAGCTCCCAGTAACTCATGTAGTATCGTTTCCATTAACATGTCTTTTACTGCTATTTTCATTTCCATGGTACATGCCGTTATCTTGACTGGTACTCACACCTCACTCATAGTGTAGTGTCTTGCTATTCTGTAGTCTTAGCATTTCTCTTGAAACTCACTGCACCAGAATCAGTCTTTTGATTATGTTGTTATTTTCACTTCAAAGTTTATGCTTTGGAGGAGATCTTGTCTGAAAACATAAACAAACTATGAGCTGTGATTAACTCTAATGGTATGGTTGGAAAACACTTTCACTCTTTCTATTATGCCTATCAGTATTTGTTGCATATTTGAAGTAAGCAATCACTATATTACCTTTGCAATAAAAAGGTTTAAAAGGAGATTTAAAATAACAACAGGAAATGTTTATTCTTCAAGTGGGAAAGGGAGCAAGCAGTCAGATTCTCCCTGTTTGCAGATGATATGATGTTATATTTAGAAAAACCTAAAGACTCCACCAAATAACTGTTAAAACTGATAAACAAATTTAGTGCACTCGCAGAATACAAATTCAACATACAAAAATAAGTAGCATTTTTATATGCCAACAATGAGCAATGTAAAAAAAACTAAAAAGTAATAACATTTACAGTGGCCACACATTAAATTAAATACTAGGAATTAACCAAAGAAATGAAAGATCTTTATAATGAAAATTATAAAATACTGGTGAAAGAAATTGGACAGTACATCAAGAAATGAAAAATCATTCCACGTTCATGGATTAGAAGTATCAATTTTGTTCAAATGTCTATACTACCCAAAGCAATCTACAGATCCAATGTAATCCTATCGAAATACCAGTGATATTCTTTACAGAAATAGAGAAAGAAATTCTGAAATTTAAATGGAAGCATGAAAGACACAGAATAGCTAAAGCATCCTCAGCAAAAAGGACAAAACGAGAGGAATCACTTTATCTGATTTCAAAATATATTACAGAGTTATTGTAATGAAAGCAGCATGGTACTGGCATAAAAACAGACATAAACCAATGGAAGAGAACATAGAACAAATCCACACACCTACAATGAACTCAGTTTTGACAAAAGTGCCAAGAATATACACTGGGGAAAATACAGTCTCTTCAATAGACAGTGCTGGAAAAATTGGATATCCATATGCTTGTAAATAAAATTAGACCCTCCAATATCTTTCTATATACAAAATCAAATCAAAATGGATTAAATACCTACCTTTAAGACCTCAAACTATGAAAGTACTACAAGAAAACATAGGGGAAGATGTCCAAGATATTGGTCCTGGAAAAAGTTATTGAGCAATACCCCCAAAGCAAAAAATGGACACATGGGATCACATCAAGTTAAAAACCTTCCACACAGCAAATGATACAATCAGCAAAGTAAGAGACAGCCCAGAGAATGGGAAAAATATTTGTAAACTACTCTTCTGACAAGGGATTAATAATCAAAATATATAAGGAGCTTAAACCACTCAACAGGAAAAAAATAATCTAATTTAAAAATGGGCAAAAGATTTGAATAGCCGTTTCTCAAAAGAAGTCAAACAAATAGCCAACAGGCATATGAACAGGTGCTCAGCATCACTGATCATCAGAGAAATGGAAATCAAAGCTACGATGGGACATCATCTCATCCCAGTTATATCCAAAAGACAGACAATAATAAATTCCGGTGAGGATGTGAAGAAAAGCCTCGTACGCTGTTGGTTGGAATGTAAATTAGTACAACCACTATGCAGAACAGTTCGGAGGCTCCTCAAAAATCTTAAAATACAGATACCATATGATCCAACAATCTCACTGTTAGGTATATACCCCAAAAAGGCAATCAGCATATTGAAGAGGTATCTTAACTCCTGTGTTTGTTGCAACACTGTTTACAATAGCTAAGATTTAGAAACAATCTATGTGACCATCAACAGATAAATGGAAAAAGCAAATGTGATACATAGACACAATCGAGCACTATTCAGCCAAAAAAAAATAGGATCCCATAATTTGCAATAACATGGATAGAAGTGGAGATCATTATGTTAAGTGAATAAGGCACAGAAAGACAGACATCTCATGTTGTCACTTATTTGTAGGACCTAATAGAACAATAAAACTCATGGACATAGAGAGTAGAAGGATGGTTACGAGAAGTGGGTAAGGGGAGTGGGAAGCTGGTTGAGAGGTGGAGATAGTTATAGAAAACAAGGAGTAAGACCTACTATTTAATAATAGAACAGAGTGACCATAGTCAATAATAACTGTACATTTTAAAGTAACTCAGAGTATAATTGAATTGTTTGTAACTCAATGGATAAATTCTTAAGGAGATAGATACCGATTCTTTATGATGTGCTTATTTTACATTGTATGCCTGTATCAAAACATCTCATGTACCCCATTGTAGGTGGGTATACCTACAATGTATCCATAAAAATTAAAAATGAAAATAAGTAAAGAAAATGTAGCACCCCTATCATTAGCACCCCTATCATTCCTGGTGGTTTTCTAGGCTGATTTTTATAGTATATTAGGAGGCTTGCTTCTCATAGCAATACATGGAGGGAAAATAAAATTAGGAAGAATTCTTCTGCTTTTAGACTGCATTTTATTATACAAAATCACAAATACTGTATTAACTACCTAGTCTTTCTCTTATGTTTTCAATCTTTTTCCTTTCAGTGGCTCTTTTCACCTAGCCTATAAATGTTATCAAGATTTTCTTGTTCTAGAACAGTTCAAACAAAATCAAGCACACATTCCATCTCACTTTTACCCCCCACCCTTTCCCCTTTGATCTTGCATCATTCTTGCTCTCACTCATTCTGTTGCTACCTTATATGCTTTTGCATCCTTAGAGTATGCAATAATGCCTGGAGCATAATGGGCAAACAGAAAAAAAGTTAATATGTACGCTTACTGAACTTTAGATTAATCTCTCTATGCTGTCCATTTCTTTTATTTAACATGAACTTGCAAATAAATGAAGGCAATGATGTAATTAACCAGTTTCCCATAATATAAACAAAAATATCAGATGAGTTCTCTGAATTTGAAGTAACTTATATTTATTGAAGTGGAAGGGAATGGAAGGGAGCAATTTCAGGTATTCAGTTAAATACCCTCATAGAACCATGTACTTTTCCTAATCAGAAATTTTCAAATTTAATATGTTTTATGAAATTGTTTGTGCTGTATCAGTCTCTCCAGGTAGAGTGAGAGCTTAATGAGGGCAAGAAAAGTGTCCATGTTGTTTACTTCCCTTTCCAGAATCTAACAATTCTGGCTCGACCAAAAACTCCCTCTACAATCACTTGATGAATGAATAAATAAATGAATGAATGGATATACTGAACAGTTTTCAGTAGCTTATGAAAATAAAATTACAAATTGAACTTAGGAGGGATATTCAGCATATTTAACGATTAGCAGATTAAATGTTGCACAAGTAATTTAGAAAACTTTCTTAAGTTTTCTGATAATATTGTGGGGTGAAAAGTATTATATCTTATCCTTGAAATCAATTCATTGATAAATATATTAATATATTTTAATAAGTTTTGATGATTCAGAGCAGATGATTTCAAATATCCAAAGCTTTCATGTAGATGGCATTTTAAAGGGAATTGGGTAAGCTTTTATTTTTGCTTCATTCTTTAAAGCTAAAAGCTGAACGGTGCTTTAAAGCTAAAAGCCAGAGTGCTAGAGCCATTATTTTCTTTTGCTTCAGAAAAAAAAAAAAAACGTAAGTTATATCAGATGACATAGCATACTCCTTTCAGGGTGGTAAATAAATACTTTTGCTCGTTGTCTTGGAGATGCATGAAACCAGGTAAGGAAATGGCAAGATTTGTTCTGAATCTATAAATTAGACTAGCAGATTTGCCATATTTTAGGCTATTTCATCACTTGGGAATCTGCAAGCTTTTGTCCGTGAAAGTATAAGAGCATTCTTTTTGCTATAAGATACCATTATTTCACTGCAATTCTGTTAGGATTTCTGTGAGGTTCCCTTATATAGAAAAATGCACAGAGCTGACATTTCATTGTCTTTCAAGGGTTGTATCTTAGCGTGTTAAAATTGTCTTAATGTCTTTAGTTTTGGACTTTTATTTCTTTATTTTTACTTAAAATTTTTTTTTTCTTTTTAGTATCTCGTTTTAAAGAGCATACACTTGTATGTGAGTGTGGCTGGGCAATTTTCTTAATGTCCACATATAATTATTTTTCAGTGATACTTTTTGGTATCTTTTTTATAATTTGACTAAGAAAATTTGGTACACAAACTACAATGATTTCCACGATGTGCAAGTGACAGTGTCCTTTGATGGCATTTGTACCTATGATTTTGTGTGCCTTGCAATATTTGTAAAACAAAACATTAGAATAATTGATCTATATCATAGTTATAGTCGTCATTCCAGTTCCCTTCTTGTAATGTCATATTATTGAACACTAACATATTTTGTTATTAAAAAAAGATACAGGTTTTATTCATGACGTTATAGTTTTTTATAGTTTTTTTTTTTTTTAACCTGGGAAGTTAGTGGCATATTGAGAGTGTAGGGAATGTGGTTACCTCCAACAATCTATAGGAAAGATTTAGAAAATTCCTCATGATATTGAGGGAATTTCCACGTCCACAAGGGGGCGTATTTTCAAGGGCAAGAACTTCGCAGTGCCATGCCCTGTTCCCATGCCTCTCCATCCGGGAGATTTAATGGTTTCTGGTTTAATTTTCACACGTGCAGGAAGAATCAAAGGGTCATCACTCCAGCGGAAGTTCAAAGGAACCACTTTCATTGGCCAGGTGTCTCGGAAAAGGAGGGAATTCCTCCCAGGTTAAAAGCCCCTTTCTTCCACATCCCTTTGGATTCTGTACTGGGGTCCCCTTCCACGTTCTTTGTGGAAGCTGTTTTCTCTCTTATCTTTTTCTCTCCTTTTTCTCTTTCTCTGCCTAAATAAATCACTTTTCTACAAAAACTTTTTGGGTCTGGTATTGACAAGTGCACCCGCCATAGTCTCCTCTCCCATTCTTAGGAGAGTGAGAAACCAAAAGCCTGAAGCCCACAGGGGAGCAAGCGGAGCTCTCCCCCACACCCCAAAACCTGGCAACAGTGTCAAATGATTAAAATACCTCCCTAAGAGGAGACAAATTTTCACTACAATTCCTGGAAAATATTCTTGAATTATAGTTTCAGCAATGATATTAATTAACCAAGTTAAAGGATGAATTTATCAATGAAGGAATGCAGCTAACCTGGGGTAACTTTTTTGTTGCTATTGTTTGTTTATTGAGACAGAGTCTGCTCTGTTGTCCAGAGTGGCACCATCTCAGCTTGCCACAACCTCTACCTCCCAGGCTCAATCAATTCTCGTGCCTCAGCCTCCCAAGTAGCTGGGATTACAGGCATGTGCTACCATGCCCTGCTAATTTTGTAATTTTTAGTAGAGATGGGGTTTTACCATGTTGGCCAGGCTGGTCTCAAACACCTGGTCTCAAGTGATCCACTATCCTTGACCTCCCAAAATGCTGGGGGTTACAGTTGTGAGCCACTGTGCCCAGACAAGCATGTTTGAGAGGGATATTCTCTCTTTCTCTCTCTCTCTCTCTGTGTGTGTGTGTGTGTGTGTGTGTGTGTGTGTATGTATTTATTGTAGAATTGCAGTCCACAGAAAAGCTGGGTCTGGGGAATACAGGTAATCCTGCACCTATTGTCTTTAATAATAAGTTGATAAACTGTATCCTGCTTAGTACATCAGTCCTATGTGAATTTAGCTGTTATAAGCATACCAATAAGCAATTAATTATTTGTAAATGTACTAGTAAGATTTTGGTTTTGAATCTTCAATGCTTGGACCACTTGTTGTACTACTAACCGGTTACCTTCTATTTATAACTCTAGAAGAATTCAAATACCATGTTTTCTTCGTGTCCTATAAGCTTTTGATGTTTAGCAAGACAATTTGACCTAGATTATTCAGATATATGTATTAATTTTTTGTTACATCAATCTTAGATATGAAGACTGCTTCTTATGGAATTATTTTATGTTTAACTTATGCAAGGTGGGTATTTCTCTTGAATTACACAAATACCTAAGAGAAGAACATATAGGAAGTGGAAACAGAGTCAAGTAAATTGTCACAATCCAAATTAGCAGATGCCAGTGCAAAGTATACAACACCAGAAAAATGGCTTAGAATCACCATAAGCAATACATAATTGGTACCAGGTTGGTACTACCTTTTATTGAATGCAGCAGCATTCACTAGGCAGTATTTCTGACCTACAACCAAATCTACTTGTCTGTTTTGGCTTTTTTGTTTTTTCCTCTGAGATGGAGTCTTGCTCTTGTCGCCCATGCTGGAGTTCAGTGGCACAATCTTAGCTCACTGCAACCTCCACCTCCCAGGTTGAAGCGATTCTCCGCCTCAGCCTCCCAAGTAGCTGGGATTATAGGAGCCTGCCACGATGCTCAACTACTTCCTGTATTTTTAGTAGAGATGGGGTTTCGCCATATTGGCCAGGCTGGTCTCAAATTCCTGACCTCCTGATCTGCCTGCCTTGGCCTCCCAGAGTGCTGGGGTTACAGGCATGAGCCACCACACCTGGCCTGTTCTGGCTTTGATAGTGGCAGTTTCTGAAGGAATATCTTCAAGGTAAATATGTTTATTGTATTACCATTAGAATTTCTTCAATTATTTGTTTAAATTTTTAGATTATTTAAAAAGAAGAGTAGTTTTAGTCATGGCAGAAAAATAGGCATTAGTTTCTCTCTCCAGATGTAAATAACTACAAAATTAAATGTAGAAACGATGGTTTATATTCATGAGAAACAGACAGCAGAGAGATATGTTTTTGATAGAAGGAAAACACATGAGGTAAACTTTAAATTCAACCTCATTTCCTTTTTTAAAAAATTATACTTTCAGTTCTGCACATGTACAGAATGTGTAGGTTTGTTACTTAGGTATACGCATGCCATGGTGGTTTGCTGCATCCATAAACCCATCATCTACCTTAGATATTTCTCCTAATGCTATCCCTCACCTATCCCCAACCCCTGACTGACTGGCCCCAATGTATCATGTTCCCCTCCCTGCATCCACGTGTTCTCATTGTTCAACTCCAACTTATGAGTAAGAACATGCAGTGTTTGGTTCTCTGTTCTTGTGTTAGTTTGCCGAGAATGATGGTTTCCAGTTTTATCCGTGTCCCTACAAAGGACACAAACTCATCCTTTCTTATGGCTGCATAGTATTCCATGGTGTATATGTACCACATTTTCTTTATCCAGTCTATTATTGATGGGCATTTGGGTTGGTTCCAAGTCTTTGCTATTGTGAACAGTGCTGCAATAAGCATACATGTGCATGTGTCTTTATAGTAGAATGATTTACAATCCTTTGGGTATATACCCAGTAATGGGATTTTCTGGGTCAAATGGTGTTTTGATATCTAGATTCTTGAGGAATTGCCACACTGTCTTCCACAATGGTTGAACTAATTTACACTCCTTCTAACAGGGTAAAAGTGTTCCTATTTCTCCACATCCTCTCCAGCATCTGTTGTTTACTGACTTTTTCATGATTACCATTCTAACTGGCATGAGATGGTATCTCAGTATGGTTTTAATTTGCATTTCTCTAATGACCAGTGATGATGAGCTTTTTTTCATGTGTTTGTTGGCTGCATAAATGTCTTTGGAGAAATTTGTATGTTCATATCCTTTGCCCACTTTTTGATGTAGTTGTTTGTTTCTTGTAAATCTGTTTTAGTTCTTTGCAGATTCCGGATATTAGCCCTTTGTCAGATGTGTTGATTGCAAAATTTTTCTCCCATTCTGTAGGTTGTCTGTTCACTCTGATGATAATTTCTTTTGCTGTTCAGAAGCTCTTTAATTTAATTAGATCCCATTTGTCTACTATAGCTTTTGTTGCCATTGCTTTGGTGTTTTAGTCATGAAGCCCTTGCCCATGCCTTTTTCATTCTAAGGACACTTTCCAAAACATGGTACAAAATAGGGAACCTAAACAGTTATTATCAGTCTATCTGGGTGCAGAGACATTGGAGCTCAGGCCTCCTAAGGCAGTTGGAATTCATGGGGGCAGGCTTTTAAAGAGAAAAAAACTAAAGGAGGTAGCCCTAAAATCTGCATTGAGTTCCCTTGAGATTTTATCAAAATGCTAAAATGAATATACTTGATACAGTGAAAATATTTGAAGAATAAGAAAATAACTACTACAGGAATTTGAGATAAATAGATACTCTGGAATTCACACAGTCTTTGGAGACACTGGATTTCTCAACAGAAAACTAGAGAATCTCACTGAATATTATTGATCCCTCAAAATCACCATGTCTTAGCAAAAGGACTAGTTTATATATGCTTTATTGTTATCAAAATCCTGAAAATAATTCTTTTTTAAAAATTATTTTTTAATTTTTTTTTGAGACAGAGTCTTGCTCTGTCTCCAGGCTGGAGTGCAGTGGCACAATCTCGGCTCACTACAGTCTCTGACTCCCTGATTCAAGTTACTATCTTGCCTCAGCCTTTTTAGTAGCTGAGATTACAGGCATGCACCACCATGCCCAGCTAATTTTTGTGTTTTTAGTAGGGATGGGATTTCACCATGTTGGACAGAATGGTCTCGATCTCCTGACCTTGTGATCCACCTGCCTCAGCCTCCCAAAGTTCTGGGATTACAGCCATCAGCCACTGCACCCGGCCAAGAATTCTTAGTGTCGACTCATCTATCACCAACTTATTTAAAAGAAGACAAATAAATGCAATCACTCAGTAATATGCCATTCACAGTATTCAGCATGCAAATAGACAAGCTGATTCATAAATAGGAGGAAATACCACAGTTGCTAAAATTAGTTGCAGAAATATAAGAATTTTAGTACTATCATACAAGGGATTTAAAATAAGTATTATAAACATGTTTGAAGACTTACAGTAAATTGAGGAAAACACAGATACAGGGATATAATTTTTTTAATTATAAATGATTATTTTTTACATTTTTAATAGTAATAAATGAGACAGACTCTCATTATGTTGCCCGGACTAGTCTCAAATCCCTGGCCTTAAGCAGTCCTTCTGCCTTGGCCTCTCAACGTTCTGGGATTACAGATGTAAGCCATTTTGCCTGGCCTTAAAAATTATTTTTAAAAACAGTTACCTGGACATACTGGAACTGAGAAATTAAACATCTGAAATAAAAATATTACTGAATTGAATTAATAGAACATTTATTCTGTAGAAGAAAGAACTGGTGAACCTGAAAACAAGATAATGGGAAGTAAGCTGAGATAGAGAAAGGAAATGATTGTGGTTTAGTGACCTGTGAGATAATCTTATACAGTCTAAGCTATATGTAATAGATGCTCAAAAAGGGAGGATAGATAAATTAGAATGGAAACATATTTCAATCTTAAAGTCGTATTTTTCCAAATAGAGGGGAAACAATGTCAAAACAGAGATTCAAACAGTTCAGTGAGCCCCAGTCAGGATAAAAACATGGAAAAGCACATCTTAATCCAATTACTGAAAACCAAAGATAAATAGGAAACATTTTAAATCAGTTAGAGACAAAAGACATTTATGCAGAAAACCAATAGGAAAAATGTACTGCTGGCTTTACACTGGAATCAATACATGGTAGAAAATAAGGGACCTATAACATTACAAAACAGGAAAAATTATCTTGAATTATATACCTAGAAAATAAACTTGCAAAAGTGATGGTAAAATATTGATATCTTCAAATGAATAAAAGTTGGTAAATTTTGTCATCAGTAAGTCTGCTGTATAGGAAATATTGACAAAAGTTCTTCATGCTGACAAAAAATAGTATCAGACACAAATGCAAATCTATATGAATAAACATTGTGATAGAAATGAGAAGTATGTGTGTAAATATAAGATTTTTTTGGCTCTTATTTTTACAAAATACAGTTGACTGAAGAAAAGATAAATAAAATGTACTGCTGTGAAGTTTATTATGTATGGAGAAGTAAAATGTCTAACAATATTAGCATAAAGAATGATGGGTGTAAAAGAAAGCACTCTGTTTTAAATTTTAAATTGTCTGTGAAATAATACAATATGCATTTAAGATATATTTTGAAAAGTTAAGGACATCTATAGTGATTCCTAGAACAACAATGAAAAACAAGAAAATAAAACTAAAATCCAAAAGAAGGCAGAAATAAAAAGGAGTTGAGAAGAGTTGAAATAAAAAGGAGTTGAGAAGAGTTGAAATAAACAATAAATAAAAAATATAAAATAGATGTCCACTCAACAGTGTCACAAAGTAATCCTATTAAATGCATTAAATAAAATAATCACACAAATCAAACTGCATAGATTTTCAGATCACATAATAGATGAGCAAGACAACTACGTCTTAAACTAGATTCTTTCTAATTATAAAAGTACAAAGAGATCAAAAATAAAAAGATACGAACAAGGCACCTTGAAAACTAATTTTAATAAATCTAAAATGTTAATGGAAGCAAAGCCATGAAAAAATGAAAAAAAGTGTTCATTAGTCATCAGGGAAATACAAATTAAAACTTACGAGATGCCATACCTCTAACAGGAAGGCAAAAAGAAATTAAAAAATAAAATAAATCTAAGCTCTGGTATCACCAAATATTGGCTCATTATTTTGTGATAAAAGCATAAGTGATAGATTCTTGCACACTGATGGATGGAAGTGCTAAATGGTAAATCAGTTTGGAAAAGGGTAGGTGGTTTCGTATAAAGTCATACATATCTCACAATCCAGGAATCCCTCTCATGAGACTTTTCTCTTGATAAATAGAAATATATGTCCTCAAAAAAGACATACAAATGTTCATAGCAACTTTATTCAAAAGAGTAAGAAATTGAAAATAGACCAAATGTCAATCCACAAAGAAATCAGTAACTTTGAGGTGTATACATATGAAAGAATAGAATTCAGCAACAAAAGGAAAGAACTGCTGATATGCACAACATAGATTAATCAAACAGCAATGAGCAAAATGATTCATACACAGAAAAGTACATATGTTATGATTTTACCCTTCTAAAGTTTTAGGACAGGTAGAATTAATCTATGGTGATAGATGCATTAACAGGGTTTGTCCCTGGAAGGGTCATGATTGACTGGGTAGAGGCATGAGGAAAGTTTCTCTTGTGACATAAATGTTCTGTAACTTGATATAATTGTATGCATTTTCAAATTTATTAAACTTCTCAATTATAATCTATTTTTAGCTAAGTATAAATTATACTGAAGAAAACAAAAGACATTTTGTAACTATTACACATTTTTTTATATTAAAAATGTAAATTGAGCTTTAACAAACCTTAATCATGAGTGAGGAGCCCAAATAACATATGCATATTCCCTAGTTCCAATTTAGCTACATCAATAAGTCTGATTTGCACGTAATTTTGTGCTTCCTAATTAGAGACCCTCAGTTATTGGAAATCTAAAAAAACCATTAGAAGATTGATTAAAAAGTCCATAATACTGGCATGTGTCAGCACAAGAAACGTCTTTTTCTTCAAATCGACTTGAAATGTATTTGACCAAAGATCTTGAATATCTGTTTTGTTGCTATTGTTCCTTAATTTATTTTTTTATTGTGCTAATATGTACACATATAAGAAGTCAAATAATTCTGAAGGGTTTTTATGAAAAACAGTCTCTTACTGTTTCTGTTCTCAAAAATATATGTGCACTGCTACTTCTTGAACTATTTACTCTGGATAGACTCTATTGTCTATTATTGTCTTTTTATGGTAGTTGAGAGGTTTGCTTTCTTGCATATATACACTATTCTTACATAGTTCCAACACTCCTATTATTTTTCTTTATAAATTATATTTAATGAAACAATAATGAGAACTTAAGATATAATTATGCTTATGTTTACCACTACTAAATAGCTTCTTTTAAAATTATTTTAGTTTATTCTACAGTTGTTATTATATTTGTTTGCTTAGTTTTTACATTGGGACTGGCATTCCACCGGATATACTTCAAAATATCTTTCAACAGCTAGCAGTACGTAA
Source organism: Plecturocebus donacophilus (assembly GCA_004027715.1). Classification (NCBI taxonomy): domain Eukaryota; kingdom Metazoa; phylum Chordata; class Mammalia; order Primates; family Pitheciidae; genus Plecturocebus; species Plecturocebus donacophilus. Next base: position 32,262 of record PVKP010013789.1, on the reverse strand, counting down.
TTTTCAATGCCGAGACACAGTCAATATTTTAAATTCCATTCATCCATCATATTTCACCCTGGCTTTTCCTCCAGTAGCTTCCATCTTACAGCAGCAAGTCTGGAAAGATTACTTTTGCTCTCCAGAGTACAGATGCTACCCTGGGAAGTCCCTTTTTTCCTCCTTTCCGGCTTACACATCGATGTCTTTCTCCTACATCCTCTGCCATCATCCTTCTATTCTCTTTGTCCTTAAAATTTCACAATTTCTATTTTTCTCTTGTGATTTCAATCGGATATGGGCAAAAAGATAAGCACATGTGATCAGTATGTCATATTTAGACCAACTTCCTGAGCGTGTACTTTGTATTATTCTCTATCATTGTTCTTTTAAAAATTAAAATGCCACACCAAAGAAGAATAAGCAGATCAATAATTTTGTTAGTATGTGAAAAGTGACAATCAATTAAGCTATAGATTCAAAGGAAACAGAAATGCCCATCTGTCTCCCAATCCAACCTGACTGCTGTCCTAAATCCACTTCTCCTTATCTCAATATTACTGTTAGTGCCTTATTTTAAAGTTAATAGCAATTACTTTTACATAAATCATATAGGAAAGGACCTGTCATCTTATTACAAAGAAACATCTATAATTAAAAGTAATTAGACATTCATCAGCTACAAGAAAACAGTCATATTCTCAATGACTTATCTATAAAATTGAATTAAAATTTCCTGTTATTCTGAAGAAAGATTAAATTGTAATCTTTGAATTAAGTTGTAAATGATTTTGAATTCTAAAGTACTATTAAAAGTAGAGGTTCATTGATGCTTAATCTGCACAAAAAGTATGTCATTAACTGGATTGGTTTGTCTCTAGAAAATGGAAAGCAACATGGAAAACAGTTTATTTCCTTTATGGCAAAATGAAGTAAGGGGTAAGGTTTGGAAGGCAGATTAATTTGCATTGCTGCACAGGGGAGGAGGAAGTGGTGTTGGTAAGTGCTTGATAATCTAAAAGAAATTAGAGCACCAGTTCCCTGACTTAGGAAGTTCTGAAGAGACCAATGCCCACTTCTGTGCATAATGACAGTAATTAGGCTATTGATAACTACAGTTGAAGGGAGTTTCTAATGCATTTTCATTCTATTTGTAAATACAATTGATTGATTTGCTGAACAAAGATAGTTTTGAGATATGTGATGTTGTCTAATAATATATGGAGGTTGGATCACCAGTCCTTATAAATGCATATGGAGCCAGATGCTACTTAGTAATTAAATTGTTAAATAATAAAATCAATGAGTTGATGCCTTCTCCTATAATATTTAATGATTGCACAATGGAAGTACCATGCATTTTTTTCACATATTAGGATTGGAATTAATTTTCAGCTCAGACCATTGAAAAAGAAGCAGCAGATACAAAATCATTCTGTACAATTTAAAGTAGATATGCAAAAGAGAGAAGTAGTTGGTCAGGATACTCAGCATGAAAAGACAAGTAGTGGATCAAAGCTCAATAGGGAAAAAGGCCACTTCCAGGAGCACACAGCAAGTCATTAATAACATTCTGAGGCGCAGACTAGAAAGATACATTATATCTGAAAAGGCTCTAAATTAAAAGTAAAAAATAAGCAATTACCAAGAGTTAATGCATTCTAAATGAATTATCATGAGTACCATGCTGCAGAAAGGCACAGAGCTTGGGATTTTATAGGACGAACATAGCAATCAAAGCATGTGAAGCACAGACAGCTGAGTAAACACAATGTAAACAATATACAGAGAAGGTAAAACTGAACCAAATGAAAACTGAGAAAATTCTCTTATTCTGAGTCTCATGTGTTCCTGGGAAAAAAGAATTAGAAACTGTTAAATAAAATTTCCTGATGTACTATTTATAACTGCTCTGGATAATTCAGTATAAGTCGATTATGTAGAAAACTAGATATAATTATCTGATCTTATGGCTAGAGATCAGATATTCTCAACTAGTCCTTATGTTCATTTTCATGTTTCTGAGATACTATTAGAATTAAATATCCATACTAGATGGATGGAATATCTATTTGCATATATATTTTCCGGTACCCTAAATGGATAAAACTAGATGAGTCTCCTACATAGGATGACAAAACTTACTTCTGATTGGTCATATTTTATATTGCACTTATATAATTTGTATTTTATTTTAGAGCCAGAGTTAACCTAGAAGACAGAAGGCTAAGGTGATGGCCAAAATTTTGGGAATATCTTCCACCAGTGGTATTATCGCCTAAATAGTATTGAATTCACAGTGGAGGCAATAGAAGTTGCTAAAGTCAGAGAGAAGATCAAAAACAATTATGTCTGAAGGAGCTACCTGTGACTTTGTGAAAGTCACATAATCAAGAGATTAGAGATATCTGTCTAAGAAATGTCTCAACTTAGCAGGCATCCAATTTTTCTTAAATGGCCTTGCAAATATGGTTTACAGGATTTATCAAACTGGCTATAAGAGATATCAGTAAACACCCATTAGGGTAGCTATTATTTTTTAAAAAGGAAAATAATGTTGGCAAGAATGAAGAGGAATTTGAATCCTTGTGCATTGCTGGTGGAAATGTGACATGATACAGTTGTGTAGAAAATGGTAGAATATTTTCTCAAAAAATTAAACACAAAATTACCATATTATCCAGCAACTCCATTTTCTGTGTATACACTCAAAAGAAAGCAGTGTCTTTAAAATGTATTTTTATAATCATGTTCATAGCAGAGTTTTTCACAATAGTCAAAATGTGTAAGCAACCCAAATGTTCATCAATGGATAAATGAACAAAACGTGTTATATGCATACAATGGAGTATCATTCAGCCTTAAAAAGGAAGGAAATCCTGACCAATGCTATATTATAAATGAGCCTTGAAGGCACTATGCTAAGTGAAATAAGCCAGTCATAATAGCATATAACAGGATAAATATTACAACAATATAGTAGAATAAAAATTCTAGGCCAGGTGCAGTGGCTCACGCCTGTAAACCCAGCACTTTGGGAGGCTGAGACGGACAGATAACCTTATAACTGGGGGAGCATACTCAGCTCCCAGTTCTGAAGAGGTTCTTAGTCTCACTAACCCTTAAGAATGGAAAAAGGAGCCCCAGAGGCACAGTGAGTCTGCCGTTCTAATAAATATGGTGGAACCAGAGAGTTTTGCAGAAAAGTCATTTATTAGAGAGAGAGAGAGAGAGAGAAAGAAAGACAACTCCCATGCTGTCGTGGGAGGGGACCCAAAGAAGGAATCAGTATAGGTAAGGAGCAGCTGGAATTTTAACCCTTGAGTTGTTCTCTCCCCATTTATGTTCTTGTCCAATGAGAGGAGTTCTTTCACAATTCCTCTGGAGTTATTGATCTTTGACTCTGATACCAGAATGGCTACTTGGTCAACAACTCTGAGTTACAGAGTCCCCTCCTCCAAGAGCTTTCTGCAGGTTTTTTTGGGGGGAGGGAAAAGGAGCCTCAACTGGCTTTTTCTACCTAGCCCCAGGGGAAACCCAGACAAAGAACTTTATATTTGAAACCCCTGTGATTCCTGGATGGAGACATGCAGCCAAAAACTCCTATCTTTGGAAACTATGTCCCTTGCAGACCCAGAAAGAGAAGTCCCTCAAACTGAGGTCAGGAGTTTGAGACCAGCCTGGCCAAAATGGTGAAACCCCATCTCTACTAAAAATACAAAAATTAGCCAGTCATGGTGGCACTCACCTGTAATCCGAGCTGCTTGGGAGGCTGAGGCAGGAGAATCACCTGAACCTGGGAGGCAGAGGTTACACTGGCCTGAGATCATGCCATTGTACTCCATCCTGGGTGAGAAGAGCGAAATTCTGTCTGAAACCAAAAAAAAAAAAAAAAAAAAAAAAAATTATTACTGCACTTATGACGTACCTACAGTGGTCAGTTTTATAAAGACATAAAGTGAAATGATGATTGTCAGGGAGTAGAGGCAGGATGGAATGAAGACTTTAAGTTTAATAGGCATATAGCTTCAGGTTGGGAAGCTGAAATAGTTTTGGGGATAGATGGTAATGATGGTTACACAACATTGTAATTGTTCTTAATGTCATAAAACTATACATTTAAAAAAGATTAAAAGGCCAAATTTTATATTATGTATATTTTACTACAGTTACAAAAAAATAAGACATTATCAGCATCCCTTCCTGCCCACACATCAAAAAAACGACCAAAATCAAAACAAAAACAATGTGTGGACCTAAGTTTGTGAACATGAGGTTTTACAATACATATTTTTGTGTTTTAAATTGTGGGACAACATTATGGCATGATTTTGTTTATTGAAGAGTATGCCTATGTTGTATATGAATGTATTTTTTGTGATAAATAAAAATGTAGGTATGCATAGATACAAATCAAGTTTTAAAAAATATTGCTATGAGCATTAAAAACTAGATTTAAAAAGTAATAAAGAAAAAAAAAATAAACTCATATGAATAGCGGATCGGATGCAAAAATTAGTACCAACGTGTCAGCCCTTGACACTCCCATATTATCATTCTGTAACTAATTGGTAGTCAGGCACTGCCTAAATCAACTTTAGTAGGAAGCTGAACAGGGGACAAATCTCGTTGTTTGGGGGATCTGCACCAATTAATTTACATAATTACAAAGAAAAGTTTATGATAAAAATATCAAAGAAAATATTGATCAGAATATTAACTTTATGGACAGTGTTGGCAGGCAGAAGAGCCAAAGAGAAGAGAGTCATAGAGAATTGCAGTACCACTCTGCATGTGCAGTGTATTTGAGATTGGTTAATGTCTTCACTCAGAAAAAGCTACTCTGCTTGGTTTTTAAAAAGTTAGGGTACGTTATTGCCTAACCATTTTGGTTGTCCTCAGAAAAATGTAAAGTATCTCTAGTTCAACAATTCTCACCTATCTTGAAAATCTAACCCTTCCAAAATGGCTATCAATTCCCTTTTCCCTTAGAAATAACTTTGTTCTTAGTAGTTGCAATGATCACACTGAGAGTGGGTACGGTGTTAGATTTAGTAGGGAATTTCGAACAGCAAAATGACTGGTCTACAGTTAGAACTTTTGTACCTCTTGGGAGCTGTATATACAATGTGCCTAACTCTGTGTTCAGAAAGACACATTCCTGAGATTGGCAAATGCATCAGAACCACATAAAGTAGCTTGAGAGCATTTTCATTGACAAAGGGGTTTTCAGAAATAAGGGGAAGCAAAAGGAAAGCTCAGAAGAAACAGCTGATGTTCACTGCAAAATAGCTTAGGTTAGAGGGCAACAGAGTGCAGTTTTCCATCTCTATCTACTTTTGCTGCCAGGACATAAATGTCTAGTGGAGCCTAGTATCTAACTAAAAGGGTTGGCAGTTACCAAAATGAAAGGACCTGCTCAGAAAAGAGACCCAGGATTGGATCTCCAATCAACTGCATGGAACGATGAAGCCAAAGTGGTGACCATTAATTCATATGTTCATTTACTCTTCCATGCATTTATTGAATGAGTAGTCTTTAGCATGGGTTAAAACTGTGAAAAGGAAGAGCAAGGTCCTTACTGTTGGGGAGCTCAAATTATACTGAGCAAAGAGAGAATGCTTGAGCCATCTTTGAAACTCACCAAGTGTTCTGCTCTTATCCTTTTATTTTTATTTTTCTTTCTTCTTCTTTTTTTTTTTTCACTGAAATGACATGGAAGAGAGGAGGAAAGGAGAAAGGACATTGCTCAAATGTATGGTCCTCTAACGGTTATCTCAACTATTAGTAAATATGACTAAGTTGGCAAATATGGGGTGGAGTTAGAAGCATTCCCTTCCATTTATTGATAAACTTTAAACAAACCTCTTTGTAGGAATTGAGGTCAGGTTATGAGAGTAAAGTATACAGAGAAATGGATCACAAACACACAAAGCATATATCTTGAAAGATAAATATATTTTCTGTCTCCAAGAATCTGATGTTTTGGAAAAATTTAATCTGGTGACTGGAAGTCTCTAAAACTATATTTTAGACTATTTCACTTTTTTTACTTAACGTCATGTAACTCAAATGTCACCAGCTTTCCCATTCTGCCCCCAGTTAAATATTTCCCAGTTTCTGAGTTTCTCAGATACTGCCTAAAGGTAATACTAATCAAATCTCAAAGCCTTCTCTGCCCAGAATTCATCTTGCCCGTACATGGTTGCCCCTGCAATAACCACCAATGACCCTGGAGAGCTAGCTGTTCATTTGAACAGTACCATCCTCCACTAGTGACCCTGCGCCTGCCCCACTGTGGCCTCAGGGAATGCTGATCACTTTGTTTTCCCATAGAACCAATGAAACCACATTCTGCTTTATGAAAAGACATACGGAGGAGAAGTAATAGGAATATAGACCAAATACTTATTTTTAAATGCTATTCAAATTTGCTACTCTCAGAACCCACAGGCTCAAACTTGACCTCAGAATCCTGTACCAAGCTGGCTTCTTCTCTAACTTCTGAAACATCTGCAAATGGCAAGGATAAAGTTACCACCATGACTGCTCTGGCACTTTTACTCCGTAGACTTCAAGCCTGTCTAGACCCCCAAAATGGGACATCTTTTATACTCTCATCCCGAGATCCATCTTTTGTACTGACCCAGAGTTGACTCCTTTCCAGAATTGTAATGTGGAAGTCATAAGAAGGAAACAACACCATTCCTTGCTAGCATGGATTCTGACTTCACAGGCTCCAGGAGAGAGAAACAACAGCCTAATAGCACATCTATCAATCTTGAACTTATTTAATCGTAGATATCACCAGGTATTTGATCTTAGACTATACATTTAATAATCTATCAAAGCTAGTCTCGAGGGGTAATATTGGATAAGACTAAAGGGCTATGTAACCAAAATGCTTTCATTTGAATCCTAGGTCTATGACTTTCTAGGTATGTGATCATGGAGACCTTACTTCTCAGTTTTCTCATCTGTAAGTTGGGGATAATGATAGCACCTCTTTTATTGAGATATTTGGAGAATTAAAAGAATTAATGTATGAAAATGACTTAAAGCTGCATTTGGAACTATAAAAGAGTTTGTATAATAAATAGTATGGAAGTATTAGCTCCTATTATTAATATTATTAGTAGTAGTTTTTAATGGTGTTTTCTCCTGCATTAATTGATGAGAAATATAGGGTTTACATTTGCTTGCTAGAGTCTAGTTTTGACTCTTGATCACTGATGTGCAAAAGTCGGGCCATAAATTCATGTGCACAGCCCAGAAGCAAACATTTTCAGGTATAAGAAAATTTAAGTACATATTTTTGGAAACAAAAAAAAGCAAACAAAAAATTTTGTACTTATGCCGACAAATAATACTGCTAATATACTCAAATTATCTTTTCAAATTGTATATTTACAACTGAGGACGTAGCACCAGTACTGGGTGGCTGCACAAGCTTAATGTTTCCTTTGTCAACCATAGGAAGGTATTTGTCTTATACATTTATTCATAACTAAGAGCCTGACAAGCAATTCTTTTAAGAACCAAGAGAATCTCTGTCTCAAAATAAATTTTATTATTTCCTTTAGGAGGGAGATATTTCTTTGCAACCACCAGTTCAACAAAATTGTCCTCATTTCTAAGTATTATTAGTACCTCCATCTTTGAGGTAAACTTAGCATGTAGTCCCCTTTAGGTAGCCAAAAAACTTCACAATTTTCATTCCCCATTACCATCTATGCATGCTCCTACATTGAAAAAGGACAGGCCTTCAACTCCTCTACACAAAAGGGAACAAAGGCATGGGGTGGTTAAAATAAGTTGTTCAAGGTTTCACAACAAGTGATAACATCAGGCTCTGATGCCTTCTGATTCCAAATTCAGTAATCTTTGTCCACCTGACTCTTCTTAGCCTTAAATTCTTACTTAAATTATAATACAATTCTTTATTATCTCAGTTCTATAGATGAAAAAACAGAGGCTTTTAGGAGTGTAGTAACTTCCCCACATTCATATGGCTGGCAGTCCTTCACAAGAGGCATGTATATTCACAAACATATATTCTCTCTAAATATTTCTGAATATATTTGAAAGTTGCACTAAGATAAAAATCATTTTATTTTGGAATAAATTTACCCCCTCCTTTGCCAGTATATAGAAAAGACTCAGAGTTTTGACCTTATGAATGCAACACTCGAATCAAATGACATGATCAATGCACTCTTGCATTGATCATAACTGTTGTGAAGCTGATATCAATTTATATTGAGCCAAAATCAGTCACAGAGGCAGCTTATTAGTAGGGTGACCATGTGATTTATCATCTAAATCAGGATGCTTGTGAAAGTAAAAGTAGTGCTATTAATAGCCATGCTAGGACAACAGTATTATCTGGGAATGTCCTAAGCAGACACACATGCATGGTTAGCCTTCAAATAGCCTATGAATATGACCACCGACTTACGTTAACAGATTCGCTTCCATGATCGTTCAGGGACAGAAAAAAAAAAAAAAAGAAAGAGTTTTCACATTTTGGAGGCAGACACATCCTTGCAAATTTCATCAAATGAGCTTTGTTTGCAAAAGAGCAGGGTTCATATTTTAATCATAAATATTACTCATCATGAATCCCCTGAAGGACTGGAAACTCCTAAAATGTGTTTTAATAATAAATATTTTCATGTAGCTTCAGTCTCCTCACTGCCCCATGTATCTGGTTTGTGGAATCATAGTGCTTGCCTTGCTCAGTTGTGAATAGATTCTTCTATCCTGTCTCAAGCTATGTGCTTGCTAATTTTTCCTTGGCAGGTGGCCTACAGAACAGAGCCCTGATTTCAAATGCTGTCTCCAAACAGAATGGCAGTGGGAGATCAAAGGAATCTACCAAGAAAAGCATAATTGAAGAATGTTTAAAAAGTTATAATGGCCTCTTTTGATTTCAATGCTAATCTCATATTAAATCCTACAGTGTTTCTTGGAAATAATGGCATGGAAATGACTTAAAGGAATTTTGCTCTCCCTAGGACCTTCTCTTCCTTGTTAATGTATTTATTAATACTACACGTTTAGGATTTATTAAACTGTTTTAAAATATTAAGCTGAAAAGATTGGTCTGTCAATTAACTGAATACTTGAACAGCAGGCAACTTGTATCCCCATGTTTATATCACTGTTTCATGCAAGTTTGGCCTTAGGCAAAGTAGTGGATTCAGCAAGATTTCTCTTTTATACCCATCTAACCTCTTTCAGTGCCTGTCTCTTCCATTTTGTGTCTTCTAGTGTTCTTACTATTATTTAGTGCTCCATGGCCTTGCTCTGGCTGCACTGTCTAGTCATAATTCTGTTAGATCTAGCTAACAGGGGCCTAATGTACCCCTCTTCCTAAGGTCTTCACGTTTTCACTGTAGACTTTTAAAAATTTCTATCCTCTACAATGTTTCCAAGCACCAGTAAAATGAATCTATAACAGTGAAATTTCAGACACTATCAACATGCAATGACAATAGTCTCTGGAAAACTCTGCTAAAAGCTATAATCTTATAGCATCAAAATGATACTTGCTCATTAAACAGGTTTATGTAACTTGTGAGCACTGATGATTTGCAGATCAGAGGAGAAATTGTAGGAGAGGCTGAGCTGGCTTTCTACTGGAGGACAAATATGTACCCCACTGTAACCCCAGTATTCTTCAAAAGCAAACATGAGAGATGTAAATCAGAGATAAACCAGTAAACTGTGAGCCACCGGCGTAGAGGCCATGATTCTTACTTGCTTTCTATTTGTCTTTGCATCTGGCCCATGGTACATCTAACTGACTCAGGGTTTTTGCTGTTATTTTGGTGGAAGGAAAAAAAACATAAGGAAGAGAGGGAAGGATGGAGGAAGGGAGAGGGCAAAACCGAGATTTGAACCAAAGCCTGTGTTTTCCATCATAAAATCTCCCTGTATCTTGATTATAGTGGGTTGATTGCTTCTGCTATGACCCTTGTCTTTGCCGTGTCATTATGTATTCATGAAAGACACCAGGATCATGTCTTGTCACTGAAAGGTTGTCTACTAAAAAGCAATACGTTTTTTTCATCCAGAGTTTTTCAAATAGTCTAAGGAGATTCTGTTTTGAATATTAGCTTAAGTTTTTGAAATCTTGAACTTTTGAATCAGGAGAAGTCTAAGACTTATAAAGAATGAATTTCTGACCCACAAATGTTCCAATGTCATTCAGAACAAATGTAGCTCTTAAATATGGGTTGACTGAATGAATAACATATAACAGAGAGAGCTATGAAAAACTGTTATAGTCACTTGTTCTGTTCACTGATACTGGTGCTTCTACTACCTGAAGACTTGTGATAGGATAGTCTTTCTCTATCTCCTTAAAGTAAGATGCAGCCAGATGACTTATTTTGGTCAATGAAATGTGCCCTGAAGTGATATGTGTCATTGTGACATAGACATCCGTAAGATACACCATGTTTTTCCCATTACCACAATGTAACAGAAAGTGGTGAGACTGTATAATTCTGTAGTTGGTGGAGTTAAGTTTGTGTCCCTGAGTAAAGATTATGTGGAACTCTCACACTGTAATTAAAATGTATTATGAAAAAGAAAGAAGGTTTTCCTGGTTTAAACCATAGAGATGTAGAAGGTATTTGCTACTATAATATAACCTAATATATTCCGATAGTCACATATAAATTCAACAGAAGCCAGGGTTGACGCTGTATTTAATAGGATCACCAACCCATTTCTAGCTCAGCCTGAGAGGAAGTGGCATTCTTGATAGGATGAATACCCCAGAAATTTAATTCCAATTTTCTTCAAGTGCCACCTATACCATATACCTATATGACTTTGAAGGAAAGAAAGAAAAAGAGAAAAAAAGAAAGGAAATTTCAATTTTAATTTTACCTTATATATTTACCTTATTTGATTTATATAGCAACTCTAGACTATACCTTGTGTGAGTTTTTGAAATAAATATTATATTTTAAAGTTGGACATAATGGCATAAACTTATAGTTCTAGCTAATTGGGAGGCTGAGGTGGGAGGACAGCTTAAGTCTAGATGTTTGAGTCCAGCCTGGGCAGTATAGCAATACCTCATCTGTAGTAAATAAAGTAACATTTCATTTTAGAAAAGCTTTAGATTTATGGAAAACTTAGAAAGATAGTACAAAGAATTCCCCCTCACACAGTTTCCCTGTGATTGCTATCTTACATTATTATGGTACATTTACCATAATTAATGAACCAATTCTGATACATTATTAAATAAGGTCTATATTTTTTTGAGAATTTCTTAGTTTTTATCTATTTTTTTTCATTACTGGAATCCCACCTAGGGTATTCCATTACATTTAGTTGCGTATCTCCTTTGGGTCCTCTTGGATGTTATCGCTTCTCATATACTTTTCTTTTTATAAACTTGGCAGTTTTGGGGAGTACTGTTTACATATTTTGTAGAATGTCCCTCAATTAGAATTACTCATGATTTGACTGGAGTTACATGTTTTTGAAAGATGGTCTTAGAAGTAACATGACTTTTTGTTTAACATTATATTAAGGTTACCTACTATAACATGCCTTACCATTATTGATGATGACCTTCACCACCCAGCTGAGGTAATTTTTGTCAGATTTCTCCATTATAGTTACTTTTTTCTCCCTTTTCCATATTCTTCACTTGGGAACTAGTGCCACTCACTATTCATGGTTAAGAGGTTATATTTTATCTCCTTGTGGACAGGGTATCTACATACTTTATTTGGAATTGTTCATCTCCCATGCTTATTTTCCCCAATTTATTTGTTTATTTAATCATTTTTACCAGCATAATAAAAGGGTAATACCAGAGTAACATTAAATTTTACCTATTTGTTTTGGTGTAATTATTCCAGCTTTGGCCATTGGGAAGTACTTCGTTTGGTTTTCATGCCTATTTATAAATATTGTGTGTGTGTGTGTGTGTGTGTGTGTGTGTGTGTGTGTGTGTGTGTTGTGCACTTTCTAGCATCTGCAAGATGATCTAGGTTCATCTTAGACATTTCTTGTCTCAGTCCCAGAATCTGTTACTTCTCCAAGGATCCCTGATTGCTTTTATGAAGAATAAATATTGGAAATCAAGATCTGAGTCCTAGGTGTCCTTATAGCTATGGCAGTGTCATTGATTCTAGTCATCTCAGTGGACAGAGCAAGAAACTATGTTTGTATACTAATTCACATATATACACATAACTATAATTACTTCTATAAGCATCTTTATCTACATTAAGCTAAACATGAGTTTATACTAATGTTGCCAACTCTAATTCATTACCATCATTCTACACATTTTCACTTTGTTGTCTGTAAACTCCAACAGTGAGAAACGTGGTTCCCAAGCTATTGCATATTTTTAATTGCATATTACAAAAATGGATGCTGAAATTCAAACAGACATTATAGTTTACCTAAAGTCTATAACTAGGTATCAGCATCCAACCCAAACCACAGCTAAACTTTTGAGTTCAAATTCAATGTTCTGGCGCTTTTGATCCTATGGCATGTTCTGCAGGATTTGTCAATATTCTCTGGGTAAACTGGGGCATGCTTTTTCTATCAGCACCGAACATTCTAAGTGAAAAAAATCTTTAATCTTTTAAGAGATATGTAAAAGACCATTTACATTTATGTATTGGGGATACTCCATTATATAAAAAATACCTATTGAGGACTGCTACATTACCTCTTCCAGACACTTCGGCTGCATTTGAACAAGACACACACAAAAAATCCATGCCCTCATGCTCAGTTATACAACATGCTCTAAGCTGATGTGTTAAAGAGAGAACAGAACAGATTGGATTTAGTATAGATTTTATTATGATACTTTCTGGTCAGCGTTTTGATCTAGCTGGAAAAGAGTGCTACCTTGTTACCATTATTATTTTTTTCTCTTTTAGTTGCCAATTAGCAATAACGTTAATGAGATCATACCCTTTCTTAATTTTTATGCGCTGAGAATTTTTATACACCATGTGTTTTTTTTCAAGGGCTAACATATGTTATTTACACCTTTCTATCTGTACGATGAACAGATATTTTAGTTTTTTAATCTTATTTTTTTCTAGAAGATTGTCAAAGCTCTTTATTTCAGTCTATCCGGGTAGAAATAAGTTTTCTTGTAATTTCAGTTTCCTTCTTTCTAATGACATCTTTGTATAAATTTCCAGAGCATTTTTAAATTGTTATACATACAGTGAAAGGAATTCTAGCAAGAGTTAGGGAAACTAACCTTTGGAAATTGCTTTAAGCTTTGGGTTAATAATCAGAAAAAAAATATGTTCTAGTAGGATATTTTTACGTGGCAGTCAATTCCTTTTCTTAAAATTTATCAAGAACAGTCTACTGATTTAAATATGAAGGCTGACTTAATGATATCTGAAGATGAAAACGTTTCATTAAACAATAATTATTCTATTTTCAGTAAGTCTGTGGGCATGCCCAAGTTTAATATTCCTCCCAATCCTAGCTTGTTCTCATATTCTCATAGCCAGTTTATTCCAAAAATCTGTGTGTTGGTATCTTTGTTTCTCGTCTCACTGCTTAACACATCTTCATATCAGCTTAGTTTCCCTAAAACATTACTTTCATAATGCTATACTCTTATTGAAAAGCCCTATGACATTTCATTTCCAAAATCTTAATATCACTTCAATTCAGAGTAGGTTTTTGTTTATATAACTTAGTATGTGATTTTTTGAAGTTGTTAAGTGGTCTCTTCACTGTCCCTAAATTTCCTATGCTTTTAGTCATGTTTTTAACGTCACCTAGAATTATTTCATCTCTCTTTCTGCTTACCTAAATCTTACCCATTCTAAGGACAGCATAAATTCTACTTCCTCCTTAAACTTTCCTTACTGCTTTAGTCATATTGATTTCTCTTTCATTCAAACAGCTACAGAATCTAAAACTTGTCATATTATATATACATATGTATTTGGTTAGTGTGTGTTTATATAGTTGGCATATACATTTTGTCATGTAGTGTTAATTCTTGTTTTGTATAACCAATATTCTCTTCCCAGTCATTGTAAATTTGTTGCAAGTTCTATGCCTTCTAATTCTTGCTCTTTACATTGCCTTATGAAGGATTAAGAGCATGATGAACATGCAACATAGATAATTTCTAATTAAAAAGCATTTAACTTACAAATGGTATTGACATATTAGCAAATGTTATTCGTTTTGACTTCACCTGCCATAATCTGTGCATTTGTTTCCATGTCTAAGAAAGCCACTGTGGAAAAAAATTCAACTTGGAATTTTAGAAAATATCTGGATCAGAGATTTAGGAAATAAATGATACCGAGTTATTGAGAATAATAATAAAGATAATCATGAATAATAATAGAGGTTTGGACTACCTATGTGATCATTTCAGGCTTCCTGTTTTCATTTTACTTGGTTAAAAAAAATAGGAATTTTACAGTTTAACAGACTTACAGGTAAATTCCAGACCCACCCTTTTACAGTTGTATGGTTTCGGCTAAATTTTCTCTACACAAGGGATAATAATATTAGGTACTCTAGAACCACAGGGTCATAATGCCCATGTATTGTTTCTAATTATCATATGTAGTACATAGTCTCACTGTTTTTAGTTTTTACTTCTCATTGTGAATACTGGAAAATTCTGACACATACTAAACATTTAATAATGACTATTGAATATAGACTGTATATTTTAGAAATAAGCATCTACAACCAAGAGACATCAAATGACTTGTTCAGGTTTACAAAACTGGATAGCTGTGTCCTTCAGAATACAGCCCAGGTGCCTGGAGTCCAGGAGCACGCTTCTCCTGCTGTGTTGTATCCCATCATATGCTTCATTATGATTCTCTTCATTACTCCCTGTACACTACTTCCTCCACTTGACCTTCCCATAATGTTGGTGATCAATAGCTTCCCATACTTTGGTGGTATTTAGAGCAAGGATCCACATCACTATTGCTTTTTATGCTATTGACACTGGCTTTTATGCTGTTTCAGAGCAGTTTCAATTATTGAGCACAGGGATCTCTATTTAAATAATAGAATAACTACTGGTTTGCATTAGGAGCAAGGTAAAAGTATTGAATTTAATAAAAGGGCTATTGATACAATTGTGTCACAGCATCCTATCTCACAGAGAATTTTTAGAATAAAACCCATAACTACAAAAAGAGATATTTTCTTGATTTTGCTTTCTGCTGTTGATAACATCCTGAAATACATTGTGCTTGGCACAAACCTAAGGTATAGCGATCTTTTGTCAATTAGCTATCTTTTCTGTAAACATATTTAAAGAAGGTTTTGGAAACATTTTCTTGATAGAAAGGAAAGCCATTTCAAAAGAATAGCAGAATTATGAATTAGATCATAGAAATACTTTTTTTAAAAAGTTCACCTCAGATTACTCTAATGAAAGCCAGAGAAGTCATAGACCCAGGATCAGAGCTATACTGACCACTGCTCTTTAACTTTCCATAAATCTCTCTGTGGCACATCCCTCTCTGTGTATGATGGTAAAGGCAGAGCCCGTGTTTTAATATTTATTGGTATTCTAGTTTTATGATTAGCACCTTCTTGTCTGCCATAGCACTTTCTACTGCCCTGTGTGTTCTTGCTTTCTTTAAATGTAGCAAACCTCACTACCAAAAATGTTTGTCTCTTTTTCCATACTCACTTTGGGTATTTCTATTTTTTTTAAATTTCCACTTTTATTGTAGATCCAGGGAGTATATGTTCAGGTTTGTTATACTGGCATATTGAGTGATGCTAAGGTTTGGGGTGTGATTGATTGTGTCATTCGGATGCTGAGCATAGTACTCTACAGGCAGTTTTTGAACCCCTGTCATCCTCTCTCCTCATCCACTTTGGGAGTCCCATTTCTGTTGTTCCCATTTTTGTATCCATGTGTATCTAATATTTAACTCCATTTATAAATGACAACAAACAATATTTGGTTTTGTGTTTCTGTGTTAGTTTTCTCAGGATAATGGCCTGAAGCTGCATCCATCTTGCTTCAAAGGATGTTATTACATTCTGCTTTATGGCTGCATAGTATTCCATGGTGCATATGTACCACAATTTCTTATCCAATCCACTGTTTATGAGCACCTAGGTTGATTGCATGTCTTTGCTATTGTGAATAGTGCTGATATTTGCTATTTATTTATGGCTGTAACTGAGGAAACGTAATACAAAGTTCATACTTACTTGACTAAAGTATTGTTTTCATTCTAAAAAATGGTTATTGCAAGTCGATTTATAGAGTGAATGATCCTTTTATTCTCCTTAAATATAGAGTTTATGCACATGTTAACTTAATTTTCAGTATCCCATTTATCATAGAGGAAGTATATGTTATCTAAGCACATTTGAGAGACAAAGGTTCATAAAATTATTCATTGCCAAACTATAATTGAAGATTCTCCACTCCGTTGTTGCAACTATTATCACTTTACTTATACCAGAGTTGCTATGGTCTAGATGTTTGTGCCCTCTCCAAAATACAGGGTTGAAGCCTGATCACCAATATGATGATATTAGAAGGTGGGTCCTTTGGGAGGTAATTAGATCATAAGGGTGGAGCCTTCATAAATGAGATTAGTGCCTTTATGAAAGACATCCCAGAAAGTTGCTTTATTATTTCCACCATGTGAAGACATAGCCACAGGTGCAGTTCTGTTAACCAAGAAGCAGGCCCTCACCAGACACAAAATGTCGTGGTGCCTTAATCTTGGACTTCTCAACCTTCAAAACTCAGAAATAAATTTCTGTTGTTTAGGTAGACAGTTTATACTATGTTGCTATAGCAGTCCAAATGGACAAAGACAGCATTGGTACTCAAAAATATTTAACCAATGAATAAAGCCCTTTCATGGAAGAATTATGATGGCAAGTAAGGTAAGGAACAGAAAGAAATAATGAGATATAGTGAAAAACATGCTAGATATGTCATATCGCCTAAACATGAATCTTGGTTCTGTTATTTACTACCTGTGAGAATTTAGACAAACCACTTAACATTTTTAACCTCAATTTTTTCCCTTATTGGTAAAATAGGAATGCTAATACCTCCTTTGATGAATGAATGAGGGCAAGCACAGGAGTTGCCACAGCAGGCACGTAACATGTTATAGTTCACTCCCTCATATTTGAATGATTAGTCCATTATTTAAATAAAAACAGTCATAAAGATCATGTAACATCATGTTTTCTTATACCCTCTGTCTATATGAAAATGAATAAAAATATATGTGTACAATTTAATAAATTGTAGAGTGAGCAGTGGAGTGACCACTAACTTAGTACAAAAGACAGAATAGTATCAGAACCCCAAATGCTGCTGCATATCTCTTTAATATCATAACCTCCCTCCCTTTTCTCAGCAGTAACCTCTGTTCTAATTTATAGTGTTCAATTTCTTCCCTTCTTTTATCATTTCAGTTTCAATATCTTATGCACACATATTAGTGTGTGTATGTGTATATATACACATATGCGCATGTACAGTCATGTACCACATAATGATGTTTCGATCAACAGTATATCATAACAGTAGTCCCATAAGATGATAATGGAGTTGAAAAATTGCTGACCCCTAGTGACGTAGTAACAGTTGTGACTTGGTAGTAGTAATGTTGCAGTCAATGCATTACTCACAGGTTTTTGTTTAAGTATTATTACAAAAGAGTGAAAAATTAAGAATATTAAAAGTTTATATGTTAAGTTATAGTAAGGTCAGCCTGATTTATTATTAAGAAAGTAAATTTCAAAAATAAACATAGTGTAGTTTAAGTATGCCGTTTTTGTACAGTCTAAAGTAGTGTTCAGTATTGTCATAGGCTTTGACATTCACTTACCACTCACTCACTGACTCACCCAGAGAAACTTCTAGTAAATGCCTCATATGTGTAACTTTTTTTATATTTAATACTGTATTTTCACTATACCATTTCTATGTTTAGTTGTTTCTATACATAACTCTTTGCCATTGTGTTAAACAATTGCCTATAGCATTCAGTACAGTAACATACTGTACATGTTTGTAGCCTAGGCGTAAGAGGCTATATCATATAGCCTAGATGTACAGTAGGCTTCATCATCGATGTTTGTGTAAGCATAATCTTTAATGTTCACACAGTGACAAAATTGACCAAGGATGCATTTCTCAGGACATATTCCTGTTGTTAAGGGACACATGTTTATATATATATTTAATTTGGGATAATATAAGATCTATTCCAGTGAGTTGGCTTTTCTTCCTTGTGTCTCTAAAATTCAACCATATTATAAATGTAATTTACTTTTATTACTATATATTTTTAAATTGTGTGTAGCACATTATTTTTTGCAGAACTGTACTTATGTTGCTTTCAGTTTGGGGTTGTTATAAACAATGCACGTGTGTGTGTGTGTGTGTGTGTGTAAAACTATGACATTTTGCACAGGGATGGGTGGATTACATAACACAGTATATGTATCTATTAATGTTTATTTGCCAATATTTTGCCAGTAATTTTCCCAAAGGAGTTATACCCATCTATCCTTCTACTAGAAGTGTATATATATATTTTTACTGCTCAGAATCTTCACCAAAATTTTGAATTAATATTCTTCTTAGCTATATAATGATAATACTTTTTGTATTTATTTTTCCAGTGTAGTGTATTGGTTTTATTATCATTTTATGGCCTTAATTTGTATTTCTCTGACTAAACAGAAGTTTAAAAACTTCAAGTTTAAACTTCCTCCTGTGTAAAGGATTAGTTGCCTTTTTCTTATTGATCTGTAAAAGATATTTATGTATGCTGCATATAAAATTTTCATTGGCTATTTATATTGCAAATAATGATTCCCATTTTATGGCTTGCATTTTTTTCCCCTAAGAATATGGTGTATTTTTATGAACAAAACTCTTAGTTATAATGTAGTCTCTTTTTACCAATTTATTTTCTTTGGAGTTCATGCTCTTTGAGTCTTATTTAATACATTATTTTCTACTCTAAAGTTAAAACTTTTTTTCCTCTGCTATCTTCTAAAATATTTATTATTTGTCTTTGCATATTTAAGACTGTTACCTATCTGGGATTTATTTGTACTTGTAGAGGGTAAGACTTCAAAAGTATTTTTATTCATTTGGATCTCCACATGTCCCAATTTATTTAATTAAAAACACCATCACTTTCTGATTATTCTTTAGTGCCAATTTTGTCACAAACATCCATAAATGTACGTTCAATTTCTGGTGCTGCTATTTCGTTTCCTTGGTATATTTGTCTGTCTTTTCTCCAATGCTACCATGTCTCATTGTGACTTTTAATAAATTGTTCTGTTCAATAGAGCAATTGCTCCCTGTTTGTGAATATTTGAGTAGTTAGTATTCACTGTTCTCGGCCCTTTGACTTTGTATATACACTTCAGAATAATTGTTAATTTCCACTGTAGAATCCCTGCTGAGATTTGAGGCCTTTTGACTTCGTATATACACTTCAGGATAATTGTTAATTTCCACTGTAAAATCCCTGCAGAGATTTTTATCGAGTTCCTATTGAATCTATAGATCTATTTAGAGACAGTTGGCATTTTACAATGTTAAGTCTTCCTATGCCTAAGCATATGTATCACTTAATTTTTTCTTATTAAATTTTTATAGATTGTTCCAGAGATGTCATATATCTTTTATTAGATTTAGTTCTCAGAATGTAGTATCATTTATTATAATACAAATAACATGGATTCAAATGACATTTTAATTGCTTTCTTTTATAAATACATAGGTTGATTTTTTGTATATTCAATCCTGCTAAATTAAAATATTTGGTTGATATTTTAGGTTTTAAATTGTACGATCACATCACCTATGGATAGTGACTGTTTTATTCCTTTTCAATTTTTATTTGAGTTTTTCTTACTTAATGTCCTCATTAGGACTTGAAAATGTTTAAGATTTTTGGTAATAGCTGGCAACCTTGTCTTATTTATTATCTCAGAGGGAAGCTTTCAGTATTTCCTCATTAAGTAAAATTTCTGCAGGTATATGCTTACATACATAGTAGATCTCCATTATTTGTGGATTTTGATTTTTTGCAAATTATTCTACTAGCAAAAAGTTTATTTGTAACCCTCAAATCAATGCTCTCTGAAGTTTCATGGTCATTCAGAGACATACACAGTGTCACCCAATAACCATCTTCCCAGCAGAGGGTGAACAAGGTGATTCTCTGTCTTCTTGTATTTGGCTCTCATACTGTAAAGAGTACCTTTGGTTTGCAGTCTATTTGGTGCCACATTTTCACAATTTTTGTGTTTTTTTTTGTTGGGTGAGCTCAGAATTTAATATGGCCACCAAGTGTAGCGAAGAGCTGTCTAGTTTTACTAAACAAAAGAAGATTTTAATATGCCTTACAGAAAAAAAAATACTGAATAGGCTTCATTTAAGTCTGAATTGCAGTGCTGATATCTGTGACTTTAATGTTAACAAAAATATATCCTATTTATATCATGGTAGTGCTGAGTTTTGGTTATATACATTGCCTCCTGCCAATATTCAGGAGTAATATTGCTGTGTATTTCTGTTTCTGTGTATTCTTATAGTGTCTTTGTAGAATTTTAAGACCAAGGCTATCCTAGTAATCAAAAATTGTTGGTGGCCGGGCATGGTGGCTTATGCCTATAATCTTGGTGCTTTGGGAGGACAAGATGGGAGGATTTCTTGAGGCAAGGAGTTCGAGACCAGCCTTGGCAACATAGTGAAATCCTGTCCCTATTTAAAGCAATAAAATAAAAATTAGCCATGTATAGTGGTACACATGTGTAATACAGGCTACTTGGAAGGCTGAGGTAGGAGGATTGCTTGAGCTCCGAAGTTAGAGGCTGTAGTGATCTATAACAATGCCACTGCATTCCAGCCTGGGTGATAGAATGAGACCCTATTTCTTAAAAAAAAAAAAAAAAAAGCTGGTAAGTATTCTTTCTTTTTCCCTGGATTAATCAGGATTGACTAGACTATTCTCTATTAACAGACATCTTCAGAATCTCATAGATTACACACACACACACACACACACACACACACACACACACACACAGAGGCAAACACACGTGTACTATTTTTCTTTAATAAAAAATCTGTTGGCCTGGGATTCCTACCCTGGATAGAGAAAAGTCAGCTCAATTGTAGAGATTTGCCTTTAAGAAATTTGAGCTTTGTTAATCCTTTCTTTGTTAATTTATTATGTGTGTGTGTGCTTTAAATATATTAGTTAATTTCCTTTCTTTCCTAACACAAGCCTTTACACTGTTAAGTTTTCCTTTAACTACGGTTATAGTTGTATCTCACAAGTTTTGATATACATTTCCATTATTATTTAGTCAAAAATATTATCTCAATTTTATTATACTTCCTTTTTTGTTCTGGTGATTATTTAGAAATGTACTTATTAATGTAATTATTGATATGTGAATACCTGAGGATTTTCTACTTGTATTTTTGTTGTTCATTTCTGGTGTTAATTATATTATTATCAGAGGACATACTCATGATTTCAGTCTAAGGAATTTGAGAGTTTCAATCTTTCTTAATTAATGCATTATCTTTTATCTAAGCACTAGGAGAGTGGGGAAATTTAAACTAGTAACCCAGGGACTCCTTCAGAATCAAACTCTTAATCTGGTTGTTGACTCTGTTAGTCTACAGCAACAAAAGATGAGAGATTTACTCTAGCATTCATAAAAACTGGCTATTTCCTGGGGTAGATCCCTGGGTTGCTACAGCATTTAGATAGGGTTTGCCTACATTGAAGAAGACAAGAATGACTTCAATGTGCTAGCTTGAAATGGAATATCCATCCTCCACAAGCCTCATTCCCACAAGCTTTTATTGCCTCCAGATCCATAAATGAAGTTAGATTCCATGAGGCTCAAGCAGAGACAGATTAAAAAGTCAAAATAGAGTGAGCATGGCTTATATTTATGTGAAAATATCTTAATTACATTAAGTGGAAACATGCTATTGTGTCAACATTGTTCTTTCTCCTGATTTTACTCATTAGCATGCAAACATGCAGTTATTTTTCTCATATCTTTATCCTACTCTGCCTCCACTTCATTTTTTTAGTTGTCATTTTTTTTTCTCATTTTAATGCTCAGTAGAGTTGTGTATACTGAGTCTCTAGTTGTCTCTATTCTCATTTAAGTCAACCCAGTCAGGCTTACATGCTGCTGCCTACCACCACATGGAACTGTCCATATTGCAGGGTTCAGTGGCCTCCATGTGGCTATTTATAGTGATCAGATAGTACCATTTATCAATTTTGAGTTGCCAACATCATCTCTCAACCTCCTTACATATTTTTTATTTGATGTATTGGGTTGACTAGTGCCCTCCAAAAACTTATATCCACCTGGAATTTCAGCATGTGACCTTGTCTGCAAATAGGATATTTGTAGATGTCATTAGCTAAAATCATATCATCCTGGATTAGGACGGGCCCTAATCAATAACTGGTGTCCTAATAAGAAGAGAAAACATATACAGGGTCACACACAGAGACAAGATGGCCATGTGAATACATAGGCAGAAATAGGAGTGATGGAGGCTAAGAAACCCAAGAAATCCTGGCAATTGCCAGAACTAGGAAGAGACATGAAAGAATCCTCTCTCAGAGACTTTATAGCAAGCACAGCTCAGCTGACAACTTGATTTTAGATTTTTTGCCTCCAGAACTCTGAGAAAAATAAATTTTTGTTTTTTTAGGGCACCCAGTTTGTGGTATCTGCTTGGAGAAGCCCTGGGAAACCAATATGCTTGCATCTAGGGCCTCATAGCCTCTTGGGTTTGTTCATAGCCCATTGGCCTTTCCTAAGTCTGTTTGGTTAGTCCTTCTTCTTACCCCTGATCTCTTGACATGGTGATCCAGGCCTGCTCCAAGAACGTTTTTATCAATCTACACTCATGTCCTTTGTGACTTCACCAGTCCCATGACTCCAAAAATGGTGGGTTCCCTGAAAACTCCCAAATGTGCCTTTGACATGAAACACCCTAATCTCAAGTCTCACATGTAATCAGCTTGCTGATTGACATCTCCACTTGTATTTCTAGTAAACATTTCATATTTGGTGTGACTCACCAAAAATACAATAACAAATACCTTTCCTCCCTTTTACAACCTGGGATTTATCTTCACTTTTTATCATCTCAATTAGTAGCACCTCCATCTTTTTACTTGCTCAGTCAAAAAGTTTGGAATCTTCTTGTATGCCTCACTTGTTTTTCATCTGAAAATCTTGTATGCTTTACGTTCAAAACATACTGAGTACTGTGTTTACTGCTCATCACCTTCGCTGGTAGCAGAGCACCATCATCACTGAGTAGAGTTATTGCTATGGCCTCCTAACTGCCCTCTTGCATCTGCTCTTGCTCCTCCCTGTCAGTCTATTCTAAATGCATTTGACAAAGGGATCCTGTTCAAACACAAGTTCCACTGTATCAATCTGAGGGCCTAACTCTCCCATGGATATTCATCTTGTTCAGAGTAACAAAGTCCCCCGTAAAGCATATAGGCTCTGCACGTTCTGAATGTCACTATCTGTCTCTTCTCATCTCCTGCTACCCAGAACTCCTAACTCATTCATTCCAGCCATGTGAAGCTCCTCATTTTTCTTTCAATACTAACCACATTCTTTTTTTCCAGAACTTTGGATGGTCTACATTTTGGGCCTAAAATGCTTTTTCTACAAATATTTTCATGACTTGTTTCTCACCTTGTTTAATTCTTTGCTCAGATATATGCCTTTCAGTGAATTTTACTCTGTACATCAAAAATTACGATCTCCCTCATTTGGCGCTCACTATCATCATTTCTTGCTTATTTTTTCCACAAAGAATTTATCATATTACATTTCTAATATGGTACATAACTTATTTATGCACTTTTAATGTGTGTCTTCTTTGACCAGGAAGGTAAACTCCTTGAAGTCTTTATCCACAACACCAAACATATGACTGGCACACAATAAGTTATTTCACAGATTAACTAATGAAGAAGTGACTAAATAAATTTAGATGGTACCCGTCAGATGCACTTGTGGAGGATTTTAATCTTGAACTGAAGATAATGAGATGAGAGGTATAGTATGGGGTATCCATTTTAAATGTATTTCTTAAATCAACTTCAATATGTTTCATTATCTGGAACTGAAACCTGATAAATATGCATATAAATTCACAAGAAATTGAACTACTTTTATAGGCATATGCTATACATTGACTATTATGCATGTTTTCTTTCATTTTAATTTTTAAAATAAAATATTTTTATTTTCATTTTTATTTCAAGTCTCAGAATTATTTTCTTTTTATAATTGTTATTAGGTGCTTATTTTATTTCAGACACTCTGCAAAATAAATAATACGATGGTGTAATAAAAATAACTGTAGGCATCAATGGAGCAAGAATTATCATACTTTGCTAATTACTCACACATACATACAAACATGCATAGACACACACACACACACACACAATCTCATTTCATCTTTACAGCAACTGTAACATAGGTATTATTGTTATCAATATACAGAATAGGAAATTGAAGTTTAGGAGGTTAAATTTTTGAAGTTCACACAAGTAAGTACAAGAAGATTTGAACTACTGTTTGTATATATCCAATACCTTCTCTCATTGGGTAATGCTGCCTCAAAGAGTTTATAAATCAGGGAAAAGACATACCTAAACAGATAATAGTTGTTTATTGTTAAAAAATATTGTAGTATTTACATTCATTATACTAGAATACCAAAAACATTAGCTATGTTTTGTGGTAATTTCACAGGTGTTTATGAAGTAGGGACCTGGAATTGAATAGACTCCTACAGGAAAGACAGAAGTTTGAAAGAGCACGAAGAGTGGCTGTGAAACCAGACAGAAGAAGAGAACAGCAAATATTTGAGAGAGCTTAACATGTACTCCTCAAGGTGAAAAACTCTATTTTATACATATAACATAATGTTGTATCTATTATTTGCATGTTCAGTGATGAGAAAATTTGTTCTGTAAAAAAATGGGAAATTACAGTGTTAATAATACCTAACATTGAAGACTGACTTATAGTGTAGTAAATACTTTACATGGATCATGCCATTTAATCCCCACAGTAATCATGGAAAGCAGAAATCTGTATAAAACCTATTTTTAAGATGAGGAAACTGAAACACAGAAACATTACAAGTCTTGACTAAAATTATAAAACTTGCTAAAGCTACAAAGCCATTGGCATAAGGAACTGATGCTTAAACCCAGTAATATCACCCTAAAGCTCAGACTCTTAACAACTATGTAATTATTTATCTGTCTCTTTCCCTTCCTGTCTCCCCAGTCATACAGATCTCACAGATAGATTAATAGTACTTGAGAGATATTTTTCTTTTTTATTTTTACTTCCTTGGTACTGAAATTTCCTTATGTGTTTGAAATTCTGCCTCCTATGGGTGAGATACTTGCTTTTTTAGACCTTTAGAAGTTAGGTTATAAAAAGATGTTTGACATTCAGCCAATCAGAGGTTTTGCCCATATTTTCTGCACTTCAATGAGTGACTTAAAGACTAAACTACAGTTTAGGTTTATATTTGTCTCATCACCATGGAAAGTTGCAGTTTGCATGGTACACTGAGTGGTACTGGCAGTGACATCCAGATCCTGGGGCTGTGTTGGAAGTGGAGTGACAGACAGTGTCCAGGGTAAGCATTGGTGGTGGATTGCAACAACCAGTGTGCAGTAATAACATGCCTCTGTTCATTTGTTTGCTTGACTTGATTGTGGTTCTGATGCTGAACTCATCTAATTCTTTTTTCTTTCTTTGTTTTTTGGTGTGTGTATTTCTGTTTTCTTTTCTTTCTTTCTTCTTCTTTTCTTTTCTTTTTTTTTTT
>PVKP010013788.1:0-54598 GCA_004027715.1 Plecturocebus donacophilus | reverse complement strand
CTTCTTGAGGAATATCTTTGTGGTGTTCTCTGTATTTCCTGGACTTGAATATTGGCCTGCCTTGCTAGGTTGGGGAAGTTTTCCTGGATAATATCCTGAAGAGTATTTTCCAGCTTGGATTCGTTCTCTTCGTCACATTCAGGTACACCTATCAAACGTAGATTAGGTCTTTTCACATAGTCCCATATTTCTTGGAGACGTTGTTCATTCCTTTTTACCCTTTTTTCTGTCATCTTGCCTTCTCATTTTAGTTCATTGAGTTGATCTTCGACCTCTGATATCCTTTCTTCTGCTTGGTCAATTCAGCTGTTGAAACTTGTGCATGCTTCGCGAAGTTCTCGTGTTGTTTTTCAGCTCCATTAATTCACTTATGTTCTTCTCTAAGTTGTCCATTCTCGTTAACATTTTGTTAAATCTTCTTTCAAGGTTCTTAGTTTCTTTGCATTGGGTTAGAACATGTTCTTTTGGCTCACAGAAGTTTCTTATTATCCACCTTCTGAAGCCTGATTCTGTGAGTTCATCACACTCATCCTCTGTCAAGCCTTGTTCTCTTGCTGATGAGGAGCTGCGATCCCCTGTAGGAGGAGAGGCATTTTGATTTTGGGTGTTCTCAGCCTTTTTGCACTGGTTTCTTCCCATCTTTGTGGATTTGTCCACCTGTCGTCTTTGTAATTGCCAACTTTCAGATTGGGTCTCTGAGTGGACGTCCGGCTTGTTGGTGATGAAGTTTTTTCTGTTTCTTAGTTTTCCTTCAGGGGGCGCCCCTTCCCCACAGAGCTGGGCCTTCCCGGGTTCAGCTGTGCTTGTTCTCGGTCCTCAGCACTTCCAATTGCTGTTCTCCTTGTGGGGATGGGACCAGCCTAGCCTGACCAAAAGTGCATCCAGTCCCGTACAATCCGCACCGAGAAGCGCCGCGCTGGCCAAAAGAGTTGTGCTGGCGACCCGTGTGGCTCCTTCGCCAGGAATCTCCCAGTCTGTGGGCATCAAAAATTCGTCTGCAATTGCGGCATCCACTTGCTCTCTGCGCTTTCACTGGGAGCTACAATCCTGAGCTGCTGCTACGTGGCCATCTTGGATCTCTCTCCCTGTTCTTCACTTTTTAAAAAAGGTCTGCATGTTACATGAGAGAGAACTTGAATTCTTTATGAGCTTAGGTGTAACACACATGCAGGGAATGTATATTTTTATGCACTATTAATTATATTTCAAAGAGAAATAATGATAGAGTCCAGAGAATGGTAATGTTTATTTTGGTTTCCCTGTAGATCAACTTCTAAGTGTACTAAGTATACTACTGTAATTCTTTCTAAGGAAAAAAATAATTTGAAGAAGAACTTGATTCATTACTGCAACACAAAATTATTTAAAACTAAGCTTTAATTGTTTTTGAGTTGATATTGAGGACACGGTATAGTAGGTAATGAACAGATGCAGACTTGAATGAGTGACTCAGAACATATGTTAAAAAGAAACTCAGAAAGATAAACTAGATACTATTGGGAATTTCAAGTGGATTCTAAAAAAAACTTTAAAAAATCACTGGATTTTTATCACAAAGTAGATGGAAACAGGATAATGTGATAAAATAAAATGAAATACTTATAACAGCAAGCTGCTTCCCCTTATGCTAATTGACCCCACTTAGTCATAGGTTTTTGAAGACCAGTAAACAAACTTGCAAAATTACAGTAGTTGATTATGTAGCAGAACCCAGAAAGAAATATTTTTTCTATATATTTTCTTTTCTTCTTCTTTTTTTTTTGAGACAGAGTTTTGCTCTTGTCACCCAGGCTGGAGTACAATGGCACGATCTCGGCTCACTGTGACCTCTGCCTCCAGGGTTCAAGTGATTCTCTTGCCTCAGCCTCCTGAGTAGCTGGGATTACAGGTGTGCGCCACCAAGGTCAGCTAATTTTGTATTTTTAGTAGAGACCGGGTTTCACCATGTTGCTCAGGCTGGTCTTGAACTCCAGCCCCAAGTGATCCACCCACCTCGGCCTCCCAAAGTCCTGAGATTACAGGTATGAGCCACTGCTCCCAGCCTATATATTTTATTTTCAAGGCAATAAAGTGAAAGTTGAGGCACTGGAAGGAATGATAGAAAAATAATCAATCTTAAATTGGCCTACCACTTTGGTCTTATGAAGCATAAATGTATTAAGGCATTAAAATAAGAAACTAAGTATAAATCTCCCAAATGTGACAAAGCTAAAAAATAGATAAGGCAATAAAAGTTGCAGTAATAGTATTTGCTCTGTTATAGACAGAATGACTCAACAAAATCTAGGATAAGAATGTGCAAGAGATGTTGCCGATAATATGAATCTCCTGGGTGTGTTTCATGTTTCCTAATTTTCTTCTGATGAGTTTTTTGTGTTATAAACAATTATTTATTATAAGAAGATGATGCATGGATCCAATTTATTTTCTTGTATGGTTAAGATTCTTTGTACATTGTTGATAGGCAGCCCTGATTAATCAAAATGAATTAGTAAAGTTAAATCTACTCACATATCATCTCTGTTTTTAATATTCATATTCATAAGAATTGGCACAAAACAAAATTTTAAATAATCTTCAATTCACTGCTCTTTAAAAAATAGCATTCTAGTCCAATTATTGGATAGGTAAATCTTCATTTTTTTTCTACAGAAATATATTCAGTTTATACAGACTTAGACATTTATTAAAAATAATACTACTTGGTGAAAATTTATGTTTCTATAGAATTTCTCATTTTTCAATACCTCTGTGTCTAGTGTAATGTAAAATGAGAGCATATATGACACTTGTAATAAATAATGAATGTATATATTACTTCATTAGCAGGAAAATTATATTAATTGCAAACATTAAGGGAAATACTCAGAATATATTTCATTGTGACTATTACATGTTTGTCTTCATTTTTAGTGATTTAAAGTTTTAGAAAATAACATTAATTAATTGTAATGATTTCTATAATCTTCATTTTAAGAATAATTTAGGGAGAATATTTTTTCTTTTCTTGCTATAGTTTATTTCGAATGTTCTCATACTATAATTTACAGTAAAACACTTTAACGATAGCATATTATACCGTTAATGAAGTTGTGTCCTTGTTATATACACAATTAGTGCATACATACAATTCACCTGGAAGATTAGTTATAACTTGTATATGAAATGCCATCCTTGCTTTTTGGCATCAGTCTAATAATTGCAGGGATTCTTTAAAAACTTTTAGACAGCATAAAAATTTCACAATTATTTTCATTTCAATTCCAGTTACTTTACCATGGCTTCAAAAAGTTCCTTTTAAAAGATCAATTTTTGAGAAACCATTAACACTAAATCATTAAGCAATTTATAGAAAAAGAAATTAATGGGTTATCCTAGGGGAGTAATTTTAGAAGCAGCTTTGTACTTACTCAGGTGTAGGATCCTGACAAATAGTATATTGGACAGTATTTTGGAATCTTTTTGTAGTTTCTAAACTTAAAAACTGGAATAAATCAATCACTGAAGATAAGAAATCACTACATTCTGCTTGGATTGGACTTGGAAGTGAAAGCCTGGGTCATGCAGCTCACAGAAGCAATAGGTATTAGATTTGGCATGACTGGTGAAACTAAGGGATCTACTACCTCTGAAAAGACATGTTGACCTAAAGCATTACAGAAGAAAGAAAAAGTATGTCAAATCATCAATTTCATGTACGTAGTCTTGGTAGACCAGAATATGACTTTTGAAATAAAGTCTCTCAGAGATTGTTATAATACCCATCCTTACTTTGTAAAATATTTTTTTCAGACTATAGGACAGAATTTTCCCTTTTTCATGGTGAAAAGACTCATATGGTTCTCACAGTTCATTCAAACAAGAAGAAAAAGGCTCATCCTTTCTCTTACACACAGTATGCTTATCTGTCTCCCCAAATAATTCATCTGATGGAGTGAGGTCATAGTCTTAATGTTGGATCAGTCACTGTGTCAGGGTGAAGAGGTACTCCAATTGGTTTCTCTGGGGCCAGGAAAACCAATGCTTAATTAATATTGTACCACAGAAACAGAGAAAAGTTAGCTCCCCAAAGAAGGGAATAAAGAAAAAATGAAAAATTAAAAAATGTATTTTCCAAAGATGAACAAAATCTCTGAAAGCAACTAAAATTTGAAAATTGAGTCATTGATAGAATTATTTCCCCTTTATGAAGGAACTCTAATTCTTTTCAAATATTCTTCCCTACTAAATTTTGCCATATTGGGCAAGGGTACAGCTTTTACATCTCCAAAAGAGAAAATATAATCATCTGCCTTATATTATTCACCTTGAGGGTATTAGAGACTGAATCATTCAGTGGGGGGTAAAAACAGCTCAGAGAAAGATGTTTGAAAGACAGTCATGGCTGATCATTAACCTGCGGATGGTAAACCAAGCAAACCAACTTCAGTTAATATCTTCTCCACTATCCACAGCCCCCTGAAAGTTGTATTTGCTAACAGAAACTTGTATACAGTATCAGAAACTTGTATACAGATTTTAAGTATTGATGTAGGAAAGAAAACAATACAGTATTTGAAAAAACAGTGGTATGTAAATTATCCATGAATAAGGAATAGTCTGAGTGATGTGCCAAATTTCAGTTCTAAACTTTCATGGAAAATTTGCTAGAAAGCTTCTCTACAAAGTTAACTTCTCTCAGAAGCATACTCCTCATTACCTGTTCCTATCTTAATTTTCTTAAATCTGACTTCAGTCTTTACCAGTGTACTGAAACCGTGTTGTGGTTGCCTTCTTGCCAAATTGAAAAACATTTCCTCTGTATTCTTTTTATTTAACTTCTGTGAATCTCTTTATAATTTCACGTGGAAACTGCTTCTTTAACTTCAATATCATTAATCTTTTCTTGCTCTATTTCTACATATTTGCTAGAACCGATTCCATGGCCCTTTCACAGTCCCTTATCATTATTTTTTTATTTTTTAGGTAGGGGTATTGACAAAGACCCAAGTTGTAGACATCTTTCTTCTTTCTTTCTGTCCATTTTTGAAAAAGCCCCTTCTTCCCTCACTCCCTTCTTTCCTCCCTACCTTCCTCCCTCCCTTCTTTTCCATTTTCTTTCCCTTTCGTTTTCCCTTCCCCCTTCCCTTCCCTTTTCCTTCTCCCTTTTCTTCCCTTCCCTTTTCCTCCCTTATTTCTTTTATTTTTTTCCTAGCTCCCACTGTTCCAACCTCCCTATGAACCTAAAGTTTGCCTTTAGTTTAGTTTTTAGTGATAATTTTTCTTTAAACAATTGCCCTTGATGGATTGACTGTAGTTTACACATGTTTAAGTAGTATCTCAAATTCATACTAGCCCTAAATTTTTAGCCTATTGGCCAGTTCTACTTGAATGTCTTATAGCATTGCATCAAATAAGCTAGATTAAAACTAACATTATCAACACAGTTGTCACCATGATACTCTACATTTTTGTCATTGTTATCTGCCTACAATCAGATTCTAATCTCTTGAAAATTCTTCTATTCTGCTTCAATATACATCCTATTTATTTATGTTTATAATTGACACTTAATTATACATGTTTATAGGGTACAATGTGACGTGATGTTTTGATACATGTACAAATTGTGTAATGATCAGTTCAGAGTAATTAGCATATCTATCACCTTAAACATCATTTCTTTGTGACAAGAACATTAAAAAACCTCTCTTCTAGCTATTTTTTTAAACACACAAAGCATTATTATTATCTCTAGTCATCCTCCTATGCAATAGACCACCAGAATTTATTCTCACTCTTTGCAGCTTTAAACCTGTTTACCAATTTCTGATCACCTATTCTCTCCATCCTCTACTCTACTACTACTTTCATAAGAGATGTTTTTCAGATTTCACATGAATGAGATCATGCAGTATTTGTCTTTCTGTGCATTAACATTATATTGTTTCACTTAACATAATATCCTCAAAATTCATCCATATTGCAGCAAATTACAGGATTTCATTCTTTTTAATGGCTTAATAATGTTCCCTTTTATAGATACACCAATTTTTCTTAATCAGTTTATCTGTTGATGGACACTTAGATTGATTCCGTATTGTGGCTATTGTGAATAGTACTGTAATAAACATAGGAGAGCAGGTATTGAATTTATTGGATCACATGGTAGCTCTATTTTTAGTTTTTTGAAAAACTTTCATCCTATTTTCTGTAATGGTTGTACTTATTTACATTCCCTAAAGCAGTATAAAAAAATTCCCTTTTTTTCCCCGAAATCCTCAATGACATTTATCTTCTGATGTATTTGATTGTAGCTATTCTGACTCAAGGGAGGCGATACCTCACTGTAGTTTTGATTTGCATTTCTGTGATGATTAGAAATGCTGAGCATTCTTGCATATAATTCTTGGCCATTTGTGTGTTCTCTTTTAAGAAATGTCTCCTCATATCTTTTACCAATTTAAAAACCAGGTTATTTGTTCTTTTTGTTGAGTTGTTTGTTTGAGCCCTTTATATATTTTAGATACTAGCCCCTTATCAGATGTATAGTTTACAAATACATTCTCCCATTATGTAGGTTGTTTCTTTGCTCTGTTGATTGTCTCCTTTGTTGTGCAGAGCCTTGCTAGTTTGATGTAATCCCATTTATCTATATTTGGTTCTATTGCCTAGGCTTTTAAGATTTTATCCAAAAAATCCTTACCTAAACCAATGTCATCAAGTTCTGTCTCTATGTTTTCTTCTGGTAGTTTCATAGTTTTGTGTCTTACATTTAAATTTTTAATCCATCTTGAGCTGATTTTTGTATATATTAAGGGATAGGTATAGTTTTATTCTTCTCTCTGTGGATATCCTTTTCTTAGCACCATTTATTGAAAATGGCGTCCTCTGTTCAGTGTATGTTCTTGGCACCTTTGTCAAAAATCAGTTGGCTGTAGATGCATGGGTTAATTTCTGGGATTTATATTCTGTGTCATTTGATTATGTGTCTGTTTTTGTTTTTATGCTACTACTATGCTGTTTTAGTTACTGTGTTTTATAGTATATTTTAAAACCAGTTACAGACATATTCAGAACATTCCTCACAATAGCTATAGAATCCATTTTCTTCTGAATGGCCCATGGAACATTCTTCATGATAGATCACATAGCAGGTCACAAAACAAGTCTCAGAAAATTTTTAAAAATTAAAATCATATCAATTATTTTTCAATGATACTGTTAAGAAACTTTGCACATACATTGAAATTAAACAACATTCTTCTGAAGAATTAATAGATCAGTGAAGAAATTAAGAAGGAAAATTTTTAAATTCTTGAAATAAATGATAATTAATACAACATACCAAAACCTGTAAGACATAGGAAAAGCAGTTCTAAGAATATGGTTTACAGCAATTAATTCCTACATGGAAAAAATAGAAAGATCTCTAATTAACTTAACAAAGCAGTTCTAAGAATGTGGTTTACAGCAATTAATTCCTACATGGAAAAAATAGAAAGATCTCTAACTTAACAATACAACTCATAAGCTAAAAAAAAAAGTACAAAATAAGTAGAAGAAAACAAATAATAAAGATCAGAGAATAAATAAAATAGAAAACTAAAAAATTACAAAACATTTTCTCTTGAAAAGATAGAACTGTGAAATCTTTAGTTAACCTATAGAAAATAGATATGACTCAAATAAATAAAATCAGAGACAAAAAGAAACCATTACAACTAACACTACAAAAATACAAAGGATGATTTGAGACTACTATGAACAATGATACACCAACAAATTAGAAAACTTAGAAGAAATAGATAAATTCTGGTGGACACATACAACTTATAAGGTTGAACCACAAAGAAATAGAAAATCTAAGCAGACCAATAATGAAGAACAAAATTGAATAACAAATACTGTAAAGTTCCAAGATACAAAATTAATATACAAAATCAGTGGCATTCTATACACCAACAGAGAATTATCTGAAAAAGAAATCAAGAAAGCAGTTCCTTTGCCAGTAGCTATAAAGAGTACATAGAAATAAATTGAATTAAGAAAGTGAAAGATCTTTAAGATTAAAATTGTAAAACGATGAAAGAAATTGAAAAAGACCCCCAAAATGAAAAGATATCCCATGTTCATGGATTAGAAGAATTTATACTATTAAAATGTTCATACTACCCCACCCAAAAAATCTACAACTTCAATGCCATCTCTATCAAAATACTAATGAAATTTTAATAGAAAATTCATAGACTTAAAATCTTAAAATATTAACCCACTCATTCATTGCATTTATTTTAGAATTAGATTTTCTAAAACCTAATCCTGAAATTCCTATTGAACCACCAAAGATTCTGAATAGCAAAAGCAATCTTGAGCAAAAAGAACAAAATTGATAGCATCAGTGTAAGTTCTTTTGCAAAACAAGGAAGCAAGCAATCAATACAAGACCATTGGATTGATCCTTTGAAGTGTATCTCAGATTTCACTGCTTTCAAGTCTGTCTGATGCTTATAATCTCATGATAGTACCAATGGCTATGATTCCCTAATTATTCATTAGTTTCTTCCTTTCTCCATGCACCTTACATACATTATAAAATCCCTTCAAATGAATAATTTATGTAACCCCTAACATGTAAAACACTGAATAAATCATGTTATTCCCAATTATTGTATATTCCAATAATTTCTCTTCCTCAGTGGGGCACTTAAGATGGTGTGCCATATGATCTCAGATTGAGATTTACTTCTATAGCTTTGTCATGCATTTGCTTGAGCCAAATTCTATTCTTGTTTTAAAGTTCAATAATACAGTTATATTTTAATCTTATTTTTTCTAAATTTTATTTTCTTTAATAATTCTAGCCATCATGTCCCCTGTTTCTCTTAAATCTGATCATTTGTGTCACACATTTAATATCTCTTTCCCATTCCATATATCATCTATTCTAAAATACGAATTTAGCATTTACCATATGCTAAATAAATATATTAAATTCTCAAAATATCCCCATTAATATCTCCATTCTAAAATCTAAAAAACTAAAAAACTAAAGATTATAATGTTTAAACAGTTGTACCAAATCAATAAACAACACATCTAAGATTCAACCTTTGATTTTAAATGTATGATATTCTAGTATATTATACTGAAGTGTTTCACCTTGTATTATTACAAGGTTTTTTTTTTTTTTTTTTTTTTTGATGGAATCTCACTCTGCCTTCCAGGCTGGAGTACAGTGGTGCTATCTCAACTCACTGCAACCTCTGCCTCCCAGATGCAAGTGATTCTCCTGCCTCAGCCTCCTGAGGAGCTGGGATTACAGGCGCATGCCACCATGCCTGGCTAATTTTTGTACTTTTAGTAGAGATGGGGTTTCACCATGTTGGCTAGACTGGTTTCAAACTTCTGACCTCAAGTGTTCCACCACCTTGGCCTCCCAAAGTGCTAAGATTATAAGCATGAGCCATCAGTCTGGCTACATCAACATTTAATATAATCTTTGATCAGGAGAGTGTAGCAAAAACATCAATGAAATGAATGAGTTAATTTTAAGATTTTAAGTCTAATGCTCCCAATAATTTAAGTTTCTAGGGAGCAACTTAAAATTTATGTTCATGTCTTATACTAATGTATATATCTTTAACTGTATTATAATTGTATACATTATAATTGCTAGTGCTTATTGAAACTTTACTAGTGGTTATACTGCATATGTGTTTTCTTATTTAATCATCAGAAAATCCTCATTAAATAGTGATATTTTTTCAATTTACACTTAAACAGAGGTTCAAAGAAATATATAAAGTTGTCAATGGATATACAATGTAAGTGCTAGACCCAAAGATTATATGTGGCCAACTCACTTCTTGTTCTTGTCCACTTCACTATACAACTTTGCAATAAATACTCAATGATTAAATACAGTGCCCTCCTGAGCTCTCCTAGGGATTTCAAAGAACTGAACACCAAAAGTTATCTGAAAACAAGCCTGACCACATCCTTTACCATGTAACCTGAGGTGGCTGACATTACAGTGACTCACTTTGTCTCTGGTGGTGTAGTCCATGTGGTGCTAAAAGGTCTCATTTTGTAAGTCAGTTTGTCTGAGTGGCCATTTGGACCTTTCTTGGTTTCTCTCTGGGAATGCCTGAAGCCATTATTGCTCTGTTGTGCTTTGACTACAGGGTGAGCCAGAAATCACAGGACAATATGTGCATCCTAAATCAGAGTATGCACATTTTGGGAAAATAGAATAAATGGATAAAATGACTGCCTATTCATGTATTTATGTATCTATACAACATTTATTACGGTCAAATTAGAAAGATGAGCTGCATTTGTGAAACCTGTGTCTTAAGTTATTAGAAATATACCTTGGAGATATTGCAGATTTGGTTCCAGATGACTGCAATAAAGCAAATATTGCAATAAAGTGAGTCACACAATATTTTTTTGTTTCCAAGTGCATATAAAGTTAATATTACAGTCTATTAAGGGTGCAATAGCATGTCTAAAAACAATATACAGACCCTAATTTAAAAGTACTTTATTGCTAAAAAATGCTAACAGTCATCTGACCCTTCAGATAGTTGTTATTTTTTTGCTGGTGCAGGGTCTTGCTTAGATGTTAGTGGTCCCTGACAGATCAGGGTGGTGGTTGCTAAAGGTTGGGGTGGCTGTGGCAATTTCTTAAAATAAGACACCAGTGAAGTTTGCCACATTGACTGACTCTCTCTCATGAAAGATTACTCTTAGAATGTGATGCTGTTGATAGCCTTTTACTCACAAAACTTTTTTTCAAAATTGGAATCAAACTTCACAAACTCTGCTGCTGCTTTGTCAACTAAGTTCACGTAATATTCTAAAGTCTTTTGTTATCATTTCAACAATGTTCAGAACATCTGCATCAGTGGATTCCATCTCTAGAAACCACTTTTTTGGCTCATCCATAAAAAGCACTCCTCTTCTATTTCAAGTTTTATCATGAGATTGCAGCAATTCAGTCACACCTTCAGGCTTCACTTCTAATTCTAGCCCTTGCTATTTCTACCACATGTGCAGTTTCTTCTTCCACTGCAGTCTTGAACCAGTCAGGTCTTCCATGAAGGCTGGGATGGACAAACAAACTCCTATTAATGTTGATGCTTTGATTTCCTCCGAAGAATCACCAATGTTCTGAATGGTCTCTAAAATAAATAGTGAATTATCTCTAGAAGGGTTTCAATTTACGTTGCCAAAGTCCATTAGAGGAATCACTATCCATGGCATTTATATGAACTATACTTTTTTTTTTTGAGATGGAGTTTCACTCTGTTGCCCAGGCTGAAGTGCAGTGGTATGATCTCAGCTCACTGCAAACTCTACCTCCCAGGTTCAAGAAATTCTCCTGCCTTGGCTTCTGGACTAGCTGAGACTACAGGTGCACACCACCACACCTGGATAATTTTTTACATTTTTAGTAGAAATGGAGTTTCACCATATTGGCCAGGCTCGTCTCGAACTCCTGACATCACGATCCACCTGCCTCAGCCTCCCAAAGTGCTGGGATTACAGGCGTGAGCCACTGGACCTGGCCTATACTTCTTAAATAATAAAACTTGAAATTACTTCTTGATTTATGGGCTACAGAATGTATGTTGTGTTGGCAGGCTTGATAACAACATTTGTCTCCTTATATATCTGCATTGAAGCTCTTGGATTACTAGGTGCATTGTCAATTGGGAATAATATTTTGAAAGAGGACTTTGTTTTCTGAGCAGCAGGTCTCAACAATGGGCTTAAAATATTCTGTAAACCATGTTGTATAAAGTTTTCTTGTAATCCAGGCCTTAATTTATAGAGTACAGGCAGAGTGGATTTAACATAATTCATAAGGCCCTTAGGATTTTCAGAACAGTAAATGAACACTGACTTCACCTTAAGATCACCAGTTGCATTAGCCCCTGGCAAGATAGCCTGTCCTTTGAATCTTTGAAACCAGGTATTGACTTCTCCTCTATAGCCCTGAAAGTCCTAGATGGCATCTTCTTCCAAT
The DNA here is from genome assembly GCA_004027715.1 of Plecturocebus donacophilus. Lineage (NCBI taxonomy): Eukaryota > Metazoa > Chordata > Mammalia > Primates > Pitheciidae > Plecturocebus > Plecturocebus donacophilus. The sequence goes on along the minus strand of PVKP010013788.1, from coordinate 42,582 downwards.
AGAAGACTGTTTCATCTACACTGAAAGTCTATTGTTTAGTGTAGTCACCTTTATAATTATTTTAACTAGATCTGGATAACTTGCTGCAGCCTCTATAATAGCACTTGCTGCTTCATCTTGTACTTTGGTGTTCTGGAGATGGCCTCTTTTCTTTAATCTCATCCACTATCCTCTGTTAGCTTCAAACTTCAGCAGATTCCTCATCTCTTTTGGCCTTCACAGAATTAAAGAGAATTAGGGCCTTGCTCTGAATTAGGCTTCTTTGGCTTATGGAAATAATGTGGGTGGTTTGATCTTCTATCCAAACTGCTAAGACTTCCTTCATATCAGCAATAAGTCTGTTTGGCTTTCTTATCATTTGTGTGTACATTGAAGTAGCACTTTTAATTTTCTTCAAGAACTTTTTCTTTGCATTCATAACTTGGCTGTTTGTTACAGGCCTAGCTTTCTGCCCATCTTAACTTTTGTCATGCTTTCCTCACCAAACTTAATAATTTCTAGATTTTGGTTTAATGTGAGAGATGTGCATCACCTTTCTTTCCTTCTTTCTTTCTTTCTTTTCTTCTCTTTTCTTTTCTTTTTTCTTTTCTCTTTTCTTTTCTCTCTTTCTTGCTTTGTTCCTTTCTCTCTTTTTCTTTCTTTCTTGAGATGGGATCTCGTCTTGTCACCCAGGCTGGGATACGGTGGCACAATCATTGCTCACTGCAACCTCTACAGCCTGGGCTGAAGCAATCCTCCCACTTCAGCCACGCAAGTAGCTGGGACCACAGGCACGTGCTACCACACCTGGCTAATTTTTATTTTTTAAATTATTTGTAGAGATGAGGTCTTGCTCTATTGCTCAGGCTGGTCTCAAACTCCTGGGCTTAAGTGATCCTCCCTTCTCAGCCTCTTAAAATGCTGAGATTGTAGGCATGAGTCACCACACCCAGCCTGCAACTCTTTCTTTAATTTGAAACTTTAGAGGCTTTTCTAGGGTTATTAATTGGTCCAATTATATATATGTGTGTGTGTGTGTGTGTGTGTGTGTGTGTGTGTATTTTTAAAAAATCTCTGGGAATAGAGAGGTCCTAATGGGGAAAGAGAAACAGGGGCTGAATAGTTGGTGAAGCAGTCAGAACACATATGACATTTATTGATTAAATTTGCCATTTTATATAGGTGCGGTTTATGGTGCCCCCAGAACAATTAAAAGAATAATATCAAACATTACTAATTACAAATCACTATGGCAGATATAATAATAATGAAGAAGTTTGAATAATTCTAAGAATTACCAAAATGTGGCAGAGTCACAAGATAAGCACATGCTATTGGAAAAATGGTGCCCATCGACTTGCTCAATGCAAGAAATCTTCAATTAAAAACAACCTGTGCAGCAAAATACAGGGAAATCCAATAGAATGACATATGCCTACATAACTTATTATTTTCATGAAAAGAGCATACCTTTTAGTGGGCTTTTGTTTTAAAATTTAAGCCATAGGTTGGAGATTTGATAGGAAATGTAAATTATGATAAAATACTTGATATATGTGGAGCTAGCAAAATAAAATAAAAAAAGAAATATATGGAGCTTCACATAAGAACTTAAGAGTATCACAAAGCCTTTGTTTGCATCTTGCTATTCTATTACCGAGTCAGAGAAATTGTAAGTAGCAAGGCCAAGTTGTTTACCAAAAGCATGGATTTCCAGACACTAAAAATAAAATAAAACAGCTGAATACAATAATTATTAAGTGGAGCATAAATGATATTATTCTTAGCAAAATAACTCATGGATACTTTTGGCACATTGAATGTAAGCCAGTAATTTGTTCTGTTTTCAAGACCAGTTTTCCTTCTCCCAACACAATGAGAAATATATTTTCCTTTTTTACTATCACTTAATATTGATATTTAATATCAAAAAGATTGCAACCATCATATCATCACATTTACATTTCTATTTCTAGTTTAATGAGTAATGAAAGTAAATAATACTGTGCTCAGTTAAATGTTAAAATTCAAAAGATATATAAAACATGCAAAATGGTAGTATATCCAATATTTATGAGCAAAACTGTTTGGCTGGTGTATACGACATTAGCATTTTTCAGTGATCACAGAACTTCAAGCCAAAAAAACAAACAAAAACTGTTTAATGCAAATCAAAGTATTTCATTTGGTCAAATCTAATAAACTGAATATTGGCAGGCAGGGTGGGGACCTTATGGAGAATACCGGGGGTGGGGGTGGGGTATATTGAGATATGCACACACAACTGTAACAATTTTATTTGAAGTATTCTGGCTTAGTGTCAGTTTATTTCAGTTCTAACTCTGCAGTTAATGTTCTAAGCTTTTAGTGCACACATCTACATGATAAAAAGTATGCCAGAGCTTTTTGTAATATAATGGATATCAGCAAAAGCTGTGCTAAAGAGATACACAGTGAAAACCTACATAAGAACAGATTTGAAAACAGAGAAAATATTTTGATATTATGTTGTGGTCTATTTCAACACAGATGTTTCTCAGGGAGATTTTGTGGCATGAAGATGACATAATTTATTAAGATTTATTGTATGTCAGAAACATACAAAATGCTTCAAGTTTTCATTTCTTATCACTGTGGTGAAATGAAATATAAGGGATGTGTCTACCCAATTTGGGCACCAGGGTGTAGATATGCTGGTTGAATCCAACACAACTGAATTCTTCTCCTTAGCAAGAGCTGAAGTCTTCTTTTCTTTTCTTTCTTCTTTTTTTTTTTTTCAGATGGAGTTTTGCTCTTGTCACCCAGGCTGGAGTGCAATGGTGCAATGGGATAATCTCAGCTCACTACAACCTCTGCCTCCTGGGTTCAGGCAATTCTCTTGCCTCAGCTTCCCGAGTAACTGGGATTACAGGAGCTGGCTACAATGCCCAGCTAATTTTTGTATTTTTAGTAGCGACGGGGTTTCACCAGGTTGGCCAGGCTAGTCTTGAACTCCTGACCACAGGTGATCCACCTGCCTCGGCCTCCCAAAGGGCTGAGATTACAAGTGTGAGTCACTGTGCCTAGGCTCTGAAGTTGTTTTCTATCTCAGGATTATACAATGACAACAAAGGATTAGTCAATAAATACACTGTGATATGATTTGGATCTGTGTCTTCACCCAAATCTCATGTTGAATTATAATTCACAATGTTGGAGGTGGGGCCTGGTGAGAGGTGATTGGATCATGGGGGCAGATTTTCCCATTGGTGCTGTTCTTGTGATAGTGAGTTTTTATGGGATCTGGCTGTTTAAAAGTGTGTGGCACCTCCATCGCATTCTCTTCCTGCTGCTCAGGCCCTGTAAGATGTGCCTGCTTCCCCTTCACCTTCTGCCATTATTGAAAGTTTTCTGAGTTCCCCACCAGAAGCTGTAATACTTCTTGTACAGCTAACAGAAACATATGTCAATTAAACCCTTTCATCTTTATAAATTACCTAGTCTTAGGTACCTTTTTATAGCAGTGTGAAAACTGACTAATACATACTGTAATCAATTGTATAAAACAGGAGTTAATACAGGTATAAGAGTGTGAATCAAATGATTACTATGGATTTGTAAAAAACGAAGGGTATCTGAATATATCTGAATATTAGTGCCAGTATTTAATGATGAAGTAAGTTCCTAATATGTTCCAGGACCTTTATAAAGGTCATATATAATACATGACTTTTTATAAATAGAGAAACTAAGGCTTAAGGGGAGACAAGAAATTTGCCAAAGCTCACATCACTGGTTTACTAGAGTCAGATTTTGAAACAAGATCTCTTTGTAACAAATCTCATGCTCAATTCACTATACCACACTGCTTTCTTCACAAAATCACTTCCCAATCACTTAGTGAATCTACTAGTGCTTCTGTCCAGCTTTGGAACCTCTTATATAGTCTTTGACCATCTTCTTTCTGTTTCTTTAATCAATGTTGTTACTGCTGTATCATGTTATCCATACCAGCTTGATCCAAGTTGATATGTTCACTGTATTGAACTTATTTTTCATATTTAAAATTGCTTAGAATTCAGTCCTTAAAATGTTAGACTTTGGCTTCAAAAATAGAGGTTGTGATGCTATTGCTGTTGTTCTTTATTTTTCTTGTGTTTTTACTCAAATCACAGCACACACAAGGCCATTTATATTCTATGTCTCTGAATGTTTTCTCCTGGACTGAGCTACTGCTTCTCTGGGAGAGTTTAATAGCAAGAACACTGCAGATCATCTTATTTTATTTTTGTCTCTCTCTCTCTCACCTCTCCTCACCTTATACTTCCTCTCTTTTGTTGTCCTCCCTTTATTATATAGGGAATTACAAATCTAGCTGCCTAGGGACTCTCATATTTCTCATCTGAAAGACCCACTGTGACTCATCAAGGGGTTTTCTCAAAAAAAATTAAAAAGGTGTTTACCATCGTGTTTTCACTTAGGCAGATTTTAAAAAATTTCTGCTGTGTTGTAAAGGGCAGTTTGTCAACTGTGTTGCCAATCTCTTTTGCCATCATGCTGAAGCAACCACAAAGCCTTGCCCTCGTAAGAATGAGCGTTCCCAAAGGCTTCAGCAGTTGTTTGGTTAGTTTCTCTGAAGAATACTGATTAGAAGTGAAAGAGCTAGAAGCTCTTTAAATTAGCTAAAGCTAATTTAAAATATTTTAAATGAAATATTTTCAAGAAATATGTTAAGTGATTCAACCTCTTATATGTCCCCAGAATTATAACAAGGTTAAGTAGACAATTTATCCCTCAGTGATTCACACAGATATATCAAGGGAGGGAGATGGCTTAAAGGGTTAGTGAAACAATGGAGAATCACTGTTCATTATACTGATTTCATTTATGTATTCTTTCACAGACCTGTCACAATGGACTTTCATTTTGAGGTTTTTTTTTTAAGCTACAAGATAAATTATAATAGATCCATGTCATTAAAGTTTTTGACTTCCTCATTTTAAGGGAGAGACTGGGGATTAGGGCTGGGGATAGTCATTTTTCTTGAGCACATGGTTGCAAGGAAGAAGGTGGGAACCCAGATGAAATTGGAGCAGTGAGGTGAGGAAGGTGGCATTGTTGAGTAGAAGTGGGGGTCAAGTGATTAATTATTAATACATGCTGAAAATTGTATCTCTCCTACACATGGTCTAAGGAATAAATGTAAGGGATTATCTCCAACTAAAAACTCAACATTATTCCTTAATAATAATCATCATTTTTTAGTTGTTTGGCCCAATTCCAGAAACGGGTATTATCATCAGAATTGAGAATGATCACAGTCCTTATACTCTTAATCTTGTCCTTAATACTGCTGTCAATGAGTCTGACCAATGGACAGAAGGTTAAAATAGAGAAACAGTTGCTTTAGTTTTGCAGGTAACATTCTGAGACCAAAGAATTATGACAAATCCTCTCAATTGTCTTTTAGAAAGGACTGTCAATAAGAAGGCTTAAATAAATTTTAACTACTCTGCACTTAAACCACATTTTCCAACACTGTTTCTTTATCAAGACTTCCAGGAAGTTGAAAAAAACACAAATGAAATAAAATATAATTAAAATAATTGGCAAAATTAGAAAGATGACAACACAAATGGAATTCATATGAAGTCACACATAAATGTATTAGTTTTAAATCCTTTTATGAAATAAGTCATTTATTTTTAAAAATGAATTAAATCAATAGGAGGCCTGGCCTAAGCAGTTAGGCACAATTTAATAACGAAGGTAGGGTAGGAAATACTATTTCTCATGGGATTATTTCTGCAATATGAATGATTGATTGAAATCATCTTATGATGACTAAGCATATTATTTCTTTAGGTTTCACAGTTTTATAATATACTCATTTACATTTCTAACTTCCAGGATTTTCTTTAAGATAGATCCAGTAACTTCATTGATTTTAAAACTTAAAGCTGAAAAAAGAGCTAAGAAAAGTTTTTGTTTTTTTTTCAAAAGAAGTTCTCAATCTTAACACTGAGTGGTTGGATCATGTCTATGCTACTGTAATAAAAAATCCAGACATATTTTCCTTAGGATAGACTTGAAGTTTACTATATTTTATATTAATGAGAACTCTTTTACCTGCCCAGAATTAAAAAGCCATTGCTCCTGAATGTTTTCTCAAAATGCAGTGCTAACATCTTTCTCAATGAATTTTGACTGAGTTTTGACCTATATCTTCCACAATGACTATATACATATAATTCACTATTAACTGTCAATACACTATGATTAGATAAATACAGAAATTGTTTATAATACAAAAAATGTATAAGAGAATACTTTAAAGTAAGTTCAAATGAAAGATATTTTAATCTTATAATCCTTAATTTAACCTATCCCAACGAACTTTTATTCTAAAATTTTCTGTTACACATTTCTCAGAGAAAAATAAAACAAAACCTCAAAACCTCTGTAATATTGGTAGTGGTTATAGTCTCAACTGAATATTTCTTTCAGGTCTTAATCGAATGTTGTCTGAGCAGGCTTGTCATAGCTAACAGTTAATTTCTTCAACTATATGCGCCTGGAACCCTGAGCCAGTCTCACCCAAACTCAGCCGTAGGTCCCAGAGCTTTTGCTTATCCATAAGGGGAATTTAGATAAATCATTGTCTGTTCCTATGAGGAAAAAAAAATGAGACTAAATTCTATGTCTGCCTGGAACTCACTTACGTATAGTTTACAATGTCTCTCTTGCTGAGAATATGACAGGCTTCTACACTTTTAAAACAGATTTGCCAGCTGCCTGAATGTTTGGCATCTAAAGCATTAGGATTTCTTTCTAATAAACAAAACATAATATTGCTTCTTCAGGCTGTGTCAGGAAGTCTAATCAAGAGTTGACTGTAAGCCAACGCTTGCCATCAGCTCTGTTGCGATATAATAATGGAGGCTAAGAATATATTAGCTATTCATTTCTCTAGGTTCTCTTAGTTGAGTCTCTGTATCAGGTCAGGTCAGCCAGAATAACATAACTGAGTGATGTTAGCTTAGTTTCTTTCAGAAATACTTTCATGGATATATGATTTAATGTTATGCTGTAAGCTTTCATAGAGAGTCGATATAAGACACGTCCACCTCAAAAATTTCTTTTTTATACTTGAGAATACTAGTTGAAGACATGGTCCACTATGGGGCTTAGAAACTCTTATATAAGACTCCACTTGATAAAGACTTCTTAAATTTGGGGTTGAGGGAAAAAAATTTATTTTGTTAGGCGAACTTGTATGATTTTATCAGCAATTGGAAGCCACGTGAAAGAGTGGGTCTCATAATCATAGTAAACAAGCAGAAACAAGATACAATAAACAAACAGAACTTCACAAAATTATTCAAAATAAAACTCTTCTTATTGTAACTTAACAAAAAGTCTCCCAGAACAACTTCTCAAAGTTGCAAAACCTTGGTTTTGAACAGAACTCCCTTTTCCTACCCCATCATTTACAGAAATGAGACTGATTAAAAAAAAAAAAAAGGCAAGTGAGGCCTCACAGAATGATGCTCATTAATCCCTCTTTACATAAACTTCATGGGAAGCGGTGGAGCTTTTCTGTTGAGTGTTAAGATTCTGAGAATAACTCTCTGGGTTTAATTAAACCCCAGATCACTCTCCTTAGTAGCTGGTGCCTTGTGTTAATTTACTTAATCTGTCAGTTTTAGTTTCCCATCTGTAAAGTGAAAATAACAAAATGCCTGCTTCCTGGGATTGTGGTAAAGATTTCCCGAGGTAATTCTTAAAAAATACTTAGGACAATTCCTACCAGTTATGTTCAAGTCTCAGTAACTATGGGTATTTATGGATGAATATTGTAGGTGATGATGATGATGATGGTAAGTTTGATGACAATGATGATAACATAAGTGAAGGTAAACCTAGATGAGGGCAACTCTCTTTCTTTACAATCTTTTATATTCCTATCATACTGCTGCATCTTTAGCTTCCTGCTGAAGAAATGCTTGCCCTCAAGAGTCTGAAAAGGCCCAGGTAGGAAGAATAAAGACTTCCTCAGGTATAGTTCTGAATTATAACTTCGGGAAGAAGTGTAAAAAGTAATGGAAGTTTTCATTCTCTAATTGTAGGAATAAGTCAACTGATGGGCTTTCCTCCTTGAGCCTCTTCCCACCTCTGAAAAGACAAGTGTGTCTGGGTTAATTTTGGGTAAAAGAAAGGACCAAGCTCTATTTTGCTTTTTGAGGATAAAAATGAAAGGGGCTCTTTGAAGTTTGTGCTTGGTCTACCTTGCATCCAAAGAATAGATAGGCACACAAGGATTCATGCAGAATCTCCAGCCACAGTAACAGAGTGTCCATTTCCTGGAGCATTGGTTCTCAGACTTTTTGGTTTCATGACCCTCTTACTTAAAAATTGTTGAAGATGACAAATAGTTTTGTTGATGTGGGATATAGTCATTGATATTTATTGTATTAAAATTAATTTTGGAAAATAAAAATATTTCTTAGCTCATTTAAAAGTAGCAATAATTAGTCCACTATGTTTTAGGATTGTGAACATTATATATTAATGTGAAAATAATAATTTTTATGAAGTAACTATTTTGAAAAGCAAAAGCACAATAAGCAGAGTGAAATTATTTTACTTTTTTTTTTTCAAATTTCCTTAATTTCTAGTTTAATAGAAGACAACTGAATTCAAATATCTGCTTTTGCGTTCATTCTGTTGTGATGTGTTGTTTTGATTGAAGTAAACAAAATAATTCCAATGTTACAAAGACAAGTACATAGTCGAATAAATAACCTGTATTTTAATAGCTTTTTGCAGCAATTTTGGATATTCTTTTTTACACTACATTGAAACTCTACAGGTAACAGTCAGTTGCAATGAGATAACTGAAATAATATGAATGAATGTTTTTACTCTGTCACATTAGGATCATTAGACTATCTTTGCATATTCTCCTATGCCTTATTATGTAACATCATGCATTTCTCATTTGAAAAATGTTGGTCCACTGAATTATGCAGATCTTCCAAATGCTGAAACATTTTATTATACATTTTTAAATAGTAACGTTAGTTAATCTCATTAGAAAGTTTGTATTGGGAAGCTGTCAAGATTGTAGTCACAGACATAAGTTTTCCAATATTCTGGCTTTTGCTTAAAAGCTCAAATTTTATACTTGTCAATAAGTGCTATCAGTTGTTTGCTTGAAGTGTCAGGCTCACTGTGTTCAGTTTTGAGACAATGTCTACCAGATGCCCAAATCTGAATAACCATAGTTTGTATGTTCATAGTTCTTTCATGTAAACCTAGTGTGCCATGAAAAAAGCAGCTAGTTCAGCTTGCAACTCAAATAATTGCACCAGAGCTCTTCCTGGAGACAACCCTCATATGCATTATAGCAAAAGTGATTTAGGTTGAAAGTCATGTACTGAAGAGTTGGGATGAGATAATATTAATCTTTACTGAATTATTAAGGAGACTGAATTATTAAGTGTAACTGACATTCTTATTGCAAGTGTATAGCAGGGAGGAATGTAGTGACAACTAATTCCATTTGGTACTTTTGCTTTTTGCGTGTGCGTTTAGGCATCAGCAATTTCACCCGTTTTACTTTTACAGCAACAATGCAAATATTAATGCAGTGAAAAAAGCAAACTATATCTTTATATTTTTATGAACTGCTATGAAACAATTAAATGTGGAGTTGGGATTCAGAAATTTGGGATGAGGATTTACCCAAAGCCTCTGATTTCCTACCTTTTACTGTATCGGTTAGATCATGACTTCTAGCCTCTCATTTTAGGCAAGATCAGGAGGACCACAAAGACTCTGCAGTCACTTTCTTATTATGTTTTAGTGTTAATTATCTTGGTAAGTAAGAAAACTCAGTGTATTGTAAGAAGTATGTGTGTCACTATATAATTATATTCCAATTATATAAATTTATAGTGTTCTATGAATTTCTATTAATTTATTTCTATTTATAGAAATTGGAAATTTATTATAATTTCCAATTATATATAGAACACTATAAATTTATACAATGGAATATAATTATATAGAGACACACATACTTCTATATGGGCTGTTATAGACTGAATTATATCTCCCTCCCCAAGATGCATATGCTAAATCCTCAGTCTCGTTACCTCAGAATGTGATTTTATTTGGAGATAGGGTCTTTAAGAGGTAATGAAGTTAAAATGAGATTACTAAGGTATACCTTAATTCAAGGACCAGTGTTGTTATAAGAAGAGATTGGGACATAGACACATACAGAGGGAGACAATATGGAGAAACAAGGGAAGATGGCCATCCACAAGACAAAAAAAGAGGCCTCAGAATAATCCAGTGTTGCTGACACTTTGATCTTGGTTGAAATAAATTTCCTTTGTTTAACCGCTGATCTCTGATACTTTGCTATGGCAGCCTTAGAAAAGTAATATATGGACAATTAAAAGAATGTCAAGCATCATTAAAGAAATGCAGAATGAGACTAAGAGTAAAGTGTATTTGGTCATTTTTTTTAAAAAAGGACAGGACACTAACCACAGCAAGTTGGCACTTTTAGCCCAAGCTTTCACTGCCTGTTCTTCCAGGGCTCTGAAATTCAACTTAGTCCTTATGCTCTCTTTCACAGCTCCCAGCTCCAAGAACATATCAATAGGCTATATTTTCAAATATTAATTTTCTTAAAAACGAAACCTCACCAACAGTAATAGAAATCTACTGCTCCCGTATATTATAGGTTTGACAGTGTTCAGCTGTCAGTGTAGATATTCCAAATCCTTGCTATTCAAACTGTATTTGCAGAACAGCAGCATCGACATCATCTGAGTTTGTTAGATTTGCAGAGTCCTAGATCCCATCCTAGAAATACTGAATTAGCATCTACAGTTTTAAAAAAATTTCCATGTGCTTCTTAGGCATGTAAAATTTGAGAAGCACTTTCCTTAAGGAATATGTCTAGAAACATGTCATTTTTTTCTGTTGGATTTGAATACTTTATAAAAAGGCAAGACTTGGAATTTTCTAAAATAATGTACAATGTGTGAACATTTTCCAGACCACATGCCGTAAGTTGTTTTCAAAATCATTTCTACAATTTTTCAGTCACCGAGGTGACAGTATGTTTTGCTTGACATATGACTTCTCTTTTCTAGGAACAACTAGGACATGAGATGGTCCTGCAGGAAGCTGTGACATTTCTCTTTCTGTGTCCATGCTTGATGGGGAAAAACCATTTATTACTAATGTAGCTGAAAAGAATGGGAATTACTTCTGTGCATTTTCAACAACTGAAAATATTTTTTGCACCTGCTGTTTCTATTTTTCAAAGTATTTAGTGAGGCTAACCTGAAATCTAGTATACATACAATGTGCTTTGAGTACACATTTTCTTGTTAGATCATTACAAAGTTGTGTGCCACAAAGTGGTGCATAGCTGGATGTCTAAGAGATTTTTTCTGTACCTTTTACAGATCAGAACTGAATGTATTTTCCCAAGAAGTGTGCTGTGAGACTATGCAAGTCTGCAGGAAATCTCTCCTGTCAGCAGCAGTGTTCAATCTGGACATACGTATTTACTTAGGGAAAGCACTTGTCAGATGATAGCATCACCAATAACCTGTCAGATTAAAAAAAAAAAGTTTTTTTCAACTTCATAAAGTGCTGTCCATTTTGAAGAAGTAGCCAGCTATATCACTTTATTTGTAGATCCTAAAATAATAATACATACTGGCACCCCCACTGTAATCGATATTTAGGCCTGCCATTTGCTATTTTATATTTTAATGATAATCGGAGTTTTGGGCAATAATTTCCATGTGGGAAAATTACATCACTTATTTACATTCTTAAACTGTTGTACATTGTTAGAATGAGTTTAACCTTAGACATATAGTAGTGTTTTTTTTACTTTGATCATTATTTATTTTTTGTAGTGATATTCTATGACAGAGATGTTCACTGTTAATCTCACAGAGTGTGACTTCCATAAATAAAAGCAATAGTCTTCCCCACCCCCATATGCTGTATTTGGCAAGCCAAGTGGTCTAGCTCATTCCTGGAAACCCATGTCATCTTTTGTGTCCTCCCAGATGTTCCTAGCAGATACTTGCCCAAAGTGTCTAAATAATAATGGAAGAATAAGAGAAGTATTTGAGATCTTTCATAAAGTTTTCAACCTTGCTTTTCTACTCGCAATAAAGTCGTTTCTGAGATGATGCAATCACTAAACATTTGAACAATTACAGTATGGTATCAGCTAAAGATCACTGGCATGTTTTAAGCTTAACAGTATGCATTCTGTATGAATGGGCCAACCTTGGAATATGTAATGTGGTTGTACAGGATTCTGGTAGTTTTTCACTAGTTGCATTTTCTATAGCCATATACTTCTAAAAAAACAAATACATGGCAGCAGGTTACAACTTATTATTAAAATTTTCTATTTACAAAAATAATGATCTTAGGCAAATGCCATTAATTATACAAAGTTAGCAAACTCCTTGAAATTGTTTTCTATGGAAAAATCCTAAATCATTAATAGTACTTTTATGACTTCCTTAGAAATTTACATTAATGTGCAAATTAAAAAATTTATAACAACACAAAACTAAAAGAAATAGAATGAATGACTAATTTCTATTCTTTTTAAAAAAGAACGTTTATTGAGTTATTAGTTATTGGTATTGAATTTGTATAAAATAAAAATCACCCTTGAAGAGTGTAAGTTGATGATTTGAGACAAATATATATAGTTGTGTAACTACCACCACAGTTGTTATGGGGTGAATTGTGTATGCCAGAATTTTTAAGTTGGAGGCCTAACCCTAGTACCTCAAAATGTAACTGTTTACAGGTAGGGTCTGTAAAGAGCTTTCTCCAGTGAGCATTAAGTGATATAAATTTCCCTCTAAACACTGCTTTAGCTGTATCCCAGAGATTCTAGTATGTTGTATCTTTTTTCTCATTGCTTTCAAAGAACTCATTTATTTCTGCCTTAATTTCTTTATTTACCAGGTAGTCATTCAGGAGCAGGTTGTCTAATTTCCTTGTAGTTGTGCAGTTTTGAGTGAGTTTCTTAATCCTGAGTTCTAATTTGATTGCACTGTTGTCTGAGAGACTGTTTATTAGATCATCTTAATGAAATAAAACATGAAGATAAGATTAGAGAAAAAATAATGAAAAGGAACAAACAAAACCTTCAAGAAATATGTGACTATGTGAAAAGACCAAACCTATATTTGATTGGTGGAACCTGAAATTGACAAGAAGAATGGAACCAATTGGGCACACTCTTCAGGATATTATCCAGGAGAACTTCCCTAACCTAGCAAGACAGGCCAACATTCAAATTCAGGAAATACAGAGAACACCACAAAGATACTCCTTGAGAAGAGCAACCCAAAGACACATAATCGTCAGCTTCACCAAGGTTGAAAAGAAGAAAAAAATGTTAAAGACAGCCAGAGAGAAAGGTTGGGTTACCCACAAAGAGAAGCCCGTAGACTACCAGTGGATCTCTTTACAGAAACCCTACAAGCTAGAAAAGAGTGGGGGCCAATATTCAATGTTTTTAAAGCAAAGAATTTTCAACCCAGAATTTCATATCAGGCAAACTAAGCTTCCTAAGTGAAGGAGAAATAAAATCCTTTACAGACAAGCAAATGCTGAGAGATTTTGTCACCACCAGGCCTGCCTTACAAGAGCTCCTGAAGGAAGCACTAAATATGGAAAGGAAAACCTGGTACCAGCCACTGCAAAAACATACCAAATTGTAAAGACCGTTGACAATATGAAGAAACTGTATCAACTAACAGGCAAAATAACCAGCTAGTATCATAATGAGAGGATCAAATTCACACATAATAATATTAACCTGAAATGTAAATGAGCAAAATCCCCCAATTAAAAGACACAGACTGGCAAATTAGATAAAGAGTGAAGACCCATTGGTGTGCTGTATTCAGGAGAGCCATCTCACGTGCAAAGACACACATAGGCTCAAAATAAAGGGATGGAGGAATATTTACCAAGCAAATGGAAAGCAATAAAAAAAGCAGGGGGTGCAATTCTAGTCTCTGATAAAACAGACTTTAAACCAACAAAGATAAAAAAAGTCAAAGAAGGGCATTACATAATGGTAAAGGGATCAATGGAACAAGAAGAGCTAACTATCTTAAATATATATGCACCGAATACAGGAGCACCCAGATTCATAAAGCAAGTTCTTAAGAGACCTACAAAGAGACTTAGACTCCCACAAAATAATAGTGGGAGACTTTAATACTCCATTGTCAATATTAGACAGAGCAATGAGACAGAAAATTATCAGGGATATCAGGACTTGAACTCAGCTCTGGACCAAGAAGACCTAATAGACACCTACAAGAACTCTTCACCCCAAATCAACAGAATGTACATTCTTCTCAGTACCACATCACTCTTATTCTAAAATCGGTCACATAATTGGAAGTAAAACACTTCTTAGCAAATGCAAAAGAACTGTTGGCCATTTTTATATCTCCTTTGGAAAAATGTTTATTAGGTCCTTTGCCCGTTTTAAAATCAGGTTATTATTATTATTATTATTTTGCTATTGAGTTGTAGATATTCTTTATATATTTTGGATATTAAATCCATTGGAAATACATATTGCAAGTATTTTCTCCCAGTTAATTGACTGGCTTTCCATTTTGCTGATTTTTTTTTTCTTTACTGTGCAGAAGCTTTTTAGTGTAATGTAGTCCTATTTCTTTATCTTTGCTTTTGTTACCTGCACTTTGAGTATTATATCCAAAAAATTATTGTGAAAGCCAATGTCAAGGAGCATTACCCCTGTGTTTTCTTCCAGGAGTTCATGGTTTTATTGATTTCCTTTCAATAATTATTATTATTGAAAATAGGATACTGAAATCTGCTGTTACTGTATTGCTGTCAATTTCTCTTTTCAGATTTGTCAACATTTGCTTTATATATTTAGGTGCTCTGGTGTTGAAAACATGTATATTTACAATTGTTATATCTTCCTATTGAGTTATCCTTTTATCATTATTTAATGATTTCATCTCTAGAGAGAGATAAAAACATACTTTGTTTTTGGCTTAAGAACATACTTTGTCTGCTATAAGTATAACCACTCCTGCTTTCTTTTAGTTACCATTTGCATGGGATTTTTTTTTCATTCCTTCACTTTTAGTCTATGTGTGTCACTGAATCTTAAATTGAGTTTCATGTAGACATCACGTAGTAGAATTTTGTATTTTTAGCCACTTAGCTACTTTATATCTTTCCATTGGGGTGTTTATTCCATTTACATTTAATTATTGATAAAGAAGGATTTACTGTTGCCATTTTTTTTAGCTGTGTTCTGTTTATCTTGTTTTTTTTTTTTAATCTTTTCCTCTCATTATCTTTTTTGATATGTGTTTCATTATTTATTTGTCTGTTTGTATTGGCAGGCTTTAATTTCTTCCTATTTTTCTTTTGTGTAGCTTGTATAGGGATTTTCATTTCTAAGGGGTCTACATAAAATATCTTATAGTTATAACCATCTATTTTAAGCTGATAACCTCCCTTTCATGCAAGACACTCTACTTTTATTTATATTCCTCTACATTGTATATTCTATGTCACAATTTACAACTATCTAGTTTATGTTTTAGTTATCATAATTTGTAGTTGTTTTAAATACTTTTGTCTTTTCACTTTTGTAGGGTGATTACAATTGATTTAGTCATTACTGTTACAGTAATATAATATTCTTTTTTGTATATATATTTACCTTTGCCAATGAGTTTTATCCTTTCTATGCTTTTGTGTTGTTATTTAGCATCCTTTGATTTCTACTTGAAGAATTCTCTTCACCATTTCTTGAATGGCAAATCTAGTAATGATAAATTCTTTCAGCTTTTTTTTTTGTCTGAGAAAACATTTTTCTCCACTTCATTTTTGAATAATACATTTGCTCAGTATAGCATTTTTATTGAACAATCTTTTCTTTTCTTTTTTCTTTTACATGGTGTCTCTCTTTGTTGCCCAGGCTGGAGTGTAGTGGTGAGATTATAGTTTACTACAACTTCAACTCCCAGGTTCAAATGATCCTCCCACCTCAGCCTCCCAAGTAGCTAGGATTACAGGCAAGTGCCACCAAACCCAAATAATTGTTGTTATTATTATTATTATTATTATTTTGTAGAGACAGTGTCTCACTATATTGCCCAGGCTGGTCTTAAATTCCTGGGCTAAAGTGATCTTCCAACCTCAGCCTCCTAAAGTGCTGAGAATACAGGCATTAGCCACTAGACCTGACCAGTCTTTTTCCATTAGCACTTTAAATATATTATTTAGCTCCCTTTCTGGTCTGCAAGATTTCTGCAGAAAAAATTCACGAATAGTCTTTTAGAGGTTTTATTATAGGTAATAGGTTGTTTTTCTCTTGCTACTTTCAAACTTCTCTGTCTTTAACTTTTGACAATTAGATTTTAGTGTGTCTTGAAATCTTGGGTTCCTTTGGATTCGTTTTATTTGATGTGGGCTTCTTGGATCTGGGTTTCTATTTTATTCCTTAGGTTTGGGAAGTTTTCAGCCATTATTTCTTTGCGTAAACTGTCTTTTCTTTCTCTCCTTATTCTCCTTATATTGCAATATTGCATACATTGCTCAGCTTGATGGTTTCATATATATCCCTTAAGAAAAAGATCAACTCATGTTCTTTCTATTCTTTTTATGTGCCTCAGATTGGGTACTTTCAAATTACCTGTCTTTAAGCTCACTGATCCTTAATTCCACTCCACCTAGTCTGCTGTTGAACCTCTCTATCAAATGTTTCTGTTCGTTGCTGTATTCTTCAGCTCTATAATTTCTGCTTGGTATTTTGTATATTTTGTACATTTTGAAATTCTCACTTTGTTCTTGCTTTGCTCTCCTGTCCCTCAGTGATCACCTTTGTGGCCATTTAAAAAGAAATTTTGGTCAGGTAAATCAGATATCTTCATTTCGTGAGGGTTGGTTGTGGTGGTTTACATTGCTCTTTTATTTGGAAAAAATAATCTCACTTCTGTATTATCCTTAGTTCTTTGTGTTGGCTTCTACTCATTATAAAAGAAAACCACATCCCCAGGTTTTTCAGAATTGTCCTGTATAGAACATAAATGTCGCCAATCAGCCTGACCAGAGATTCTACATGCCACTCCAACCTTTGTGCTTGTCTAAACCATTGTCTTTATTCTTAGTGCCACCTCAAGAGACTAGGGTGTGCCAAGTATTATCAATGCCCAAAGACAGGCAAGATAGAAGTCAGTTCCTTGTGATGCAGCTGGAAAGTTGAGGTGTCAGATGTGTGTTCTAGTACATTCTATCCTCAGGGAGAAGCTGAGAGCAGGAGTTTATCTCTGACTCACTCTGCATTAAGCTGAAAAGGAGATTTGTGGCAAATACTTGAACTTTCATTTAGACCATACACTCCACGCCTGGGGGAATAGCAAATGGATGTGTGCTGTTTGAAAAACCACCCTTTGGTCTTTGTCATGTGGTAGACTCAGGAATGCAGAGTCCAGTCAACTACCAGAGCTAGGTGATTAAGGAGACAGTTCCTCAAGTAGGAGTTGTAAAATTTCACTGTTTAATGTGTGCACAAATTCTTTCTAGAGATAATTTGAAAACCTAGATGTATTGTTGAAGCAAGTCTGGGAAGAAGGTGTGGAAAGTGACCCCTTTCCTGTTCAGGATCCTAGAGGTCTATGGCTTATTTGCTTCTTAGGCTCCAAGAAGTAAGCTAGTTAAAAGCCTGACCTTCAAGCAGCAGCTGGGAAAGTTTGCAGACAATCCTCTTCCAGGGAGAAACTGGGAGCTGAGTGTTTTGGTCAGTTATCTCTGCACTGGTTCTGGGGATTATGGTCCCTGGCAGTGCTTGCATTCTGGGTTAAAACTACTTTTTTGTTTTATGTTGTGGAAAGACTCATGAATGCAGAATCCATTCCGCTCTTGGAGCTAGACAATTTAAGAGCAAAATCCTTAGGGAGGATATAGGAAAATTGTGGTGTAATGTCTGTGGCCTAAACCCTTTATTTCTGAAGAAGAAATTGAGAGTTGGGAATTTCTTCTTAATTATATGGCACAGTGCCCAGGGCAGGATTTATACCTGAGTGTGTCTCCATTTTTCCTACCCATATCAGTGTGGATATTTTCTCATTTACCCAGTGTGTAAGAGTTATTCAGCTAGGTTCTGACTTTCTCTCAGAGAGAACTGATCCATATGTACATGTTCATTTGGTGCACCTGAAAGAGAGAAAATTAGAAGCCTGAGATTCCACCATCTTGCTGACAGTTTTTATACAATTTCTTTATTAGATTGTGCCATTTATTTTCCATTTGTTCTATCATTTCTTTGGCTCTTTTTCCTAAAGTCAGCATTTTTAAATGATTTTTTTCTTCACTATTGGATTATTAGTTATAACTCCTTTATAAATTTTTAGAGCTGTGATTAATAGTATATATTTCAGTTTTCACTAAATGACATCAAATAATGTTATATAACTATATATAATAGGAGTTTTACAAGAGTATACTTTCACCTATTCTTTTCCCTTTTTGTGCTACGCTTTCCACACATTTCTCTCGTAAGCAAATTGTAAGCCCCACAATAGAGTTTTGTTGTTTTCTTTAAAAAGTCCTGATGGCTGATTTTGGGTGTCAATTTGACTAGGTAATGGGGTACTCACATTGCTAATAAAGCATTTATTTTCAGTGCTTTACTAGGCACTGAGCCTGTCCCTCTGCTGTTGAAAGGGAACTCAGGTGGTTTTGCTTTTGATTAGAATGATTGTGTTTCAGGTGCATCTGTGAGAAGAAATTGACACGGAAATTGGTAGAATGAGTGAAGAAGGTCTTTCAATGTGGGTCGGTACCATCCAATTGGCCAGGGCTTCAGATAGACCAAAAAGAAAGAGCAAGGATGAATTCTTGCTTTCTGTTCCAGAGCCAGGATGGCCTCTTCTGACCTTGGATGTCAGAACTCTGGGTTCTCTGGCTTTTGAACTCTGGGACTTGTGTTGAGGCCCCCTGCAAGGCTCTCAGGCCTTCAGGCTCAGACTGAGAGAACATCATTGGCTTCCTTGTTTCTGAGACCTTCAGACTTAGACTAAACCATACTACTGGCTTCGTTGCTTCTGAGGTCTTCGGACTCAGACCAAGATATGCTCCTGGCTTCATTGAGTCTTCAGTTTGAAGATGGGCTTTGTGAAACTTCTTAGCCACCATAATCAAGTGAGTCAATTTCCCTAATAAATCTCTTCCAATATAGCTCTCTTTCTCTCTCTGTCTCTCTATACGTGTCTTTTTGGTTCTGTCTCTTTGGAGAACCCTGACTAAAATGACAGCCAATTATTTTTTAAAGAGATTAAACATCACGAAAAATATATTTTTATATTTACTCATACTTTTGCTATTTTCAGTGTTCTCCATTTATTTATGTCAGTATAAATATTTGTCAGAAATTTTACTCTGTCTGAAGAACACCTTTTAAATTCTTTTCTTGTAGTGCAGATCTGCTGTCACTAAACTATCTCAGCTTCTGTTTTTTTGAAAGCTATTTCTTTTACCTTTGTTTAAAAAGATATTTTTCCTGGGTGTAGAATTCTGTGTTGATAGATTTTTTTTTTTTAGTTCGGTAAACATTTTGCTTTATTATCTTCCAGCCTGCATACTTTCTGATGCGTTAACCTTCTGACATTCTTGTATTGGTTTCTCTGTTGCAATTCTTTTTACTAGCTGCCCCCAAGAGCTTCTCATTATCTTTAGTTTTCTGCCATTGTACTACAATGTTACAAGGTAGATTTCTGTTGTATTTATTTTGCTGAGATTCTATGATCTTGGTTATGTGGTTATTGTTTTTCTTTAATTTCAGAATTCTCTTGGCAATTTTCTTTTCAAGTATGTCCTCTACTCCTTTTTTGTCCTTCTGGGACCCCAGTTTTATGGTTTTTCTTACCATGTAATATTTTCCCATAACTGTGGGTTGTTATTTTCTCTTTATCTTCCTCTTTACCTCCCAATCTTTTCCCTTACTATGTATCTACTGATCTACCTTTAAGTTCACTATACTTTATTGTGTCTAATCTGCTGATAAAATTCGACTAGCGGAATTCTTTATCTCTGATATTATGACACCTAGAATTTTCATGGGGCTTTGTTTATAGTTCCCATCTCTCTACTGAAATTACTTTTCTGTTCATACATGTTGTCTACCCCCAACTAGATGCTTAAACATGTCCTTTGCAGTTATTTTAACACTTTTGTCTGATAGTTCCAATGTTTGGGTAGTTTCTTGGTTTGGTTCTGTTGCCTTTTTTCATAAGAATGAGTAATTTTTATTCTTTCTTTGTTTTTGGTTTGTGTTTCATAGTTATTGACTGAATGCCACTTTTTTTCGTAAAAAAAAAAATGGTAAAAAAGATAGAACAAAGGATACAGCATTTGCCTAGAAATCAGCATACCTTTGTAAGTAGCAGATTGTTGTTGCTTTTCTTTTTAACTTTTAGGTTCAGGCATCTATGTGCAGAATGTGCAGGTTTGTTACATAGGTAACCATGTGTCATGGGGGTTTGTTGTTCAGGTTATTTCATCACAGAGATTTTAAGCCTAGTATTCATTAGTTATTTTTTCTCAGCGTCTTTCTCCTCTTACCCTCTGCCCTCTGGTAGGCCCCAGTGTGCATTATTCCTCTTTATGTGTCCATGTGTTTTTATTGTTCAGCTCCCACTTAAAAATGAGAACATGGGGTATTTGGTTTTCTTTTCCTGAATTAGGTTGCTAAGGATAATGGCTTCCAGCTCCATTCATATCCCTGCAAAAGACATGACCTTGTCCCTTTTATGGCTGCATAGTATTACATGGTGTATACCATATTTTCTTTATCCAGTCTATCATTGGTGGGCATTTAGGTTGATTCCATGTCTTTACAATTGTGAATAGCGCTGTTGTTGCTTCTTAATTACTTGTTCTGAGGCCCATGGTAGCGACACAAAAGTTTCCCAGTCAAGTCTTGGTCTTAGGCTGTCACTGTATACTTGGACTTAAGGGTTAACACTTTGTCAACATTTTTGCACATTCCTTCTCCTCTTCAACCCCTATAGCAGCTGAACTCTGTTTTGCATCATGAAAGACATTCCATAGGAACAAAATTTCTACCCCTTTCCTAGCATTGGTGGCACTCTGCTTTGTATCTATGCAGAATCCTCAACCCAAGTAGGTTCTGTCCCTCCCTAGTAGCAGAGACTTTTCCTTCTATTCCTCCTTCACAGGCAGCATCCCTTTGGGTGGGACTAGCAGCAGGAGATCTTTCAGCTCTTTCCTCAGTTGCAATTGGCTCTTATTTATACTGCTCCCTCAAAGGCAATAAATATTTCCCTTGTTCAAAGGGGTTGAAAGGATTTCCTGCCTTTCCAGCAGCAGTCTATACTTTTGCTTTTTTTGAGAGAAGCTGGAAAGCAGGCAAGATTTTGTGCCTGTGTGCCACTGAGAAAGCTTTTCTCTGACGTTTAGCTCTGTCTCTAACCTTTCTTATGAACTGCCTGTGGATTCTGGAAAAGAGTTGGTGAGTAGGTGCAAACTTCTGAGGCTAATAGGCATTGTAAACTTTCATGCTAACCACGTGTCACTCTTACATAATCATGATAATTTCAGCAGTTTTTTTCTTACCTATTTTTCATGGTTACAACTTCTTCTTTCCACATTCTGTGAAAAGAAAACTACCTATGTTGTATCACAGCTTACAGGGACTCTCCAACCTTGAAATTTGATTCATGTAGCTGTTTTGCAATCTCAGCTCTCTGGTGGGCTCAAGAATAGTTATGATGATAGAGAGTCCTGCTCTTGTTTCTTATTAGAGTAGTAACATTGTTCTTTTGTAGCTTTTCATATCCCAGGCATAGTGAAATTTACCATGTTCTGTTCTTGAAATAAGTTTTCAGTATAAATTATATCTCATTCTGTATGCTGTGCTCTATAAAAGTTTTAGTTATATACTTATTTGACAAATTTCATCCTGTCTTGAACATTCTAAAGATATGTATACATAATATTCTTAGGATAACTTTTTCGAAATAACTTTAAACTTTATCATTTGTGCTTGTGTGTTTTTAAATATGTTGTTTTTCTTCAAAGTGTAGAACATTCACCCAAGAATTCCCACTGATGGTCAGTTAAATAGCTATTGAGTGGTATGTGCCAGGGATTATGCTAGGAACTTTTACAGCTTTTTTTTTTTTTATAAATGTCAGTCACTGAATCAAATTTTATTTTGTATTATATATTTTGATTGTGTTTGTTTGGAGAAAGGAAACACATGAATGACCAGAGATGCATTTAACTGTGAATAACGAGAAACTGCATTCTAGCATCCTGTCATATGTCTATAGAAATCCCTTTTTTATTATTCAAAAGAAAATCAGTTTATTTTGCATTGCTTCTTAAGAGTAAATACTGAATAATCTGAAAGCAGATAATGAAGTTTGAACTATCTGGATTTTAATAATTTCTAGCGAGCTGTTTCATTTATTAGTATGAGTACTTGATATCTACTTTTATTGTTATTTTAATGAAAATTTGTTTTTTACCCCACAAGTTCCTGTGTTAGCTCTTATGACAGGTTACACAAATCATGACTCAGATTTTATTTGCAAAAAGCCTCCTTTCTGGGAGTGACTATAAAATAGATACATTAAAAATTTTAAAAAGGAAGTTGTATAAAAATAGTACTGTTAAGTAGTTATATAGATTCAGAGAAGGGAAAGATAACTGGAAAGAAAAAAATAGTTTGGTGGAAGTGGTGGCACTTGAGCTCCACTTGAAAGCTGGACAGGATTTGGAACATTTAAGAATGAGTGAGGAAGCAGAGGTGGGAGATGTTTAAAAATACAAAAGTGCTTTGCCTGTTAGCAAGGCAAGCTGTAGGGCAATTTTAATAACCTAAATTGGAAAACTTTGTTTTACTTTTATGATGAAGAATTTCGTATGTTAGGCTAAATTTTTGTAATTAATATCATAGGCTATTGGAGACTTTGGAGCACAGAAATAATATAATCAGGGTTCAGTTTTGGGATGATTAACCTTGGTAGCAATGTGGACCAAAGGGAGGAGAGATCGGAAGTGTTGAGAACAGTTGGTGGCTGTATATACATCTCAAGAAAGAGGTCATCAAAGTTTGACTATTATAAGGAGAGTGAAGTGGGAGAAACAAATATAAAAAGATTTTAGAGATAGAATCTGGCAATTAGTATTTGCTTAATACAAACTAAGAAAATAGTCTTCTGTCAGATGTTGTGACTAATACATAATGATTCAGAAGGATGAAGGAACTATGCTACATCCCACATTTGCACATAAACATAATACAAAGCAGAATATGATTAGTAACTTTAGAAGGTTATATAGTACTAGAAGGATGCTAGATGGAGAACATTCATTTAATCTCATTGTCCTGAAAATTCCCATTGGAAAAATATATAAATTAAGAAAAATAATAAAGCCCAAATTACTAAAAAAATCAGAAAGGAAGCCAGAAGAGTAGAAATCTTGGAAAATAAAATATGGAATACAAGCCCAGCAGGGAAAACTCTTCAGGAAACACAGTAACCTGAAGCATTAGTGGTGTGAGCTATTATTTCCAAGGTTGCCCAAGAGGAAAACCTAGTGCTGTCAGCTTTACCCTTTATGAATGAGTCCTGATAAGGAAATAGATGTACACAACTCTCAATGAAATCCGTACCATCTATCTATTCCCATTAACAGCCCTTGAAGCATGAATATGAACAAACTCTTGGGGAATATTCACAAGAACGTTCAAGTAACTACTTGAAAGAAGTAGGAGAGAACTTAAAATCATCTTGGAAATTTGAAAATATATTTCACTAGTAAAGCTAGAAAAGACTGCAATGAGAATGGAGTAGAAATATATTAAAAATAAAATTAATGAATAGATACAATAATAGACTGATTAGGGCTAATGACCAAACTGGTAATCTGGTAGTTAAAATCAAGGGAATCTCTCATAATATAGGTGAAAATGCCAAAGAGCAGGAAAACATGAAAGGAGTAATATGCTATTGAGGATGTTCTACAGGGCCAACATCTTTCTTGTAAGAATTCCAGAATCGGGGAACAAAGAAAATGTAGGGGTGAGCATAGTTTTTATAAATAAGGAATGTCTTCCATTAATCCTAAAATTTCTAACTATAAAAATATTTCTTGAAAATGTTGCCTAGAAAAATTAAAAAAAAATGAATGCAAGATTAACTTGGACATCAGATTAGGAAACTGACAGCTTCTTGTGACTTGGAAAAAGCAAAGAAAAGTGAAACCACAGAATTAACTGATCAACAATGGAACGGGAAATAGCAGAGAGTTGCAGAGGGAAAGATGTGCAAGGCAAACAGAAGAAGGAGTTAAAGCAAATGGGGAGTTTAAGTTCCTGAAAGAATAGTGGAAAGTCAGGAGGAGGAGCTGGGGTTATAAAATAGAACTGTAGTGAAAATCTTTATTACTTCTTTTATAGTTTTGCCAAAATGTTCCCAGTTGGCTGATTCTGTGTTGTTACTAAAAAATCTCATGACAAACCATGAAAATTAAACATATTTTATTTTTAAAATTATATGAGTATTTTGTAAAGTTGTCTGTGTGGTAAATTATAATCCTTTCCATCCACAAGTAGTCACTGCTATTTTTAGTATCCTTTTAAAAAAATTAATTGTCTTTATTGATGCTGTGTATGCTACTTTTCACATAATCACAGTTTTAATTATTATGAACTCCTCCCCGCCAACAAACTTAATGTGTAATGTCTGTACAATATTCCATTTCACATATACTTCATAATTGGGATAGCTTAGCTGACTCCTAACTTAAAACAATGGTTAGCTGGGTCAGAAAATGATGAATAGTCATTATCAGGAAAAGATCAAGTTGAAAAATTAGTTGTTAACCTCTGCGATGTTAAAACCAGAATTTGAGAGTTTTAGGAAAAGTTGAGTGTCTCTATGTGAATGATCACTTACAGATAAGAACATGTGTTAACCTGAAAAACGTAGAAAATGATAGTTTTAAAAATATTTGACTGCTTTAGGTTAGATTGAGCCAACTGAGTCTCACTATTTTTCTGATCCAAGGTTACATGCTAATAGACTTGTCTTTCTGATTTTTTGTATCCTCTGCTTTTGGCAGTAAAGCAGTATGATAGTTAAACACTGGCTTGATTTTCCCCTAACCAACTTCAAATCCCAATTCCCTATTTACCTGAAAACACATAGTAATTCATTTAACAGTTATTATATTGTTTCCAGTTTCATAATATAAATAAAATTACTCTGAATATTTGTGTACAAGTCCTTTTTAAGCTATTAGTTTACTTCACAAGAAGATATTCATAAAAGAATGGTTTTGTCAAAGTTATTATACACTTCTTGATCATTTTCTTTAAATATATATATACCAGATTTTCTTCTGGGGTTTTTATAGTTTTGGGTTTTACATTTAAGTAAATCTTGAGTTAATTTTTATATAAGGTATCAGGAAGGAGTCCAGTTTCAATTTGCTGCATATAGCTAGCTAGTTCTCCTAGCACCATTTGTTAAATGGGGAATCCTTTCCCCATTGCTTGTTTTTGTCAGGTTTGTTGAAGAGCAAATGGTTGTAGATGTGTGGTCTTATTTCTGAGATCTCTATCCTGTTCCATTGGTGTATGCGACTGTTTTTGTATCCTTACCATGATGCTTTAGTTACTGCAGCCTTGTAGCATAGTTTGAAGTCAGGTAGTGTGATGCCTACAGCTTCGTTCTTTTTGCTTAGATTTGTCTTGGCTATACAAGCTCTTTATTGGTTCCATATAAATTTTAATTTTGTGAAGAATATCAATGGTAGTTTAATGGGAATAGCCCAGGAATACCATTTGACCTATCAGTCTCATAACTGAGTATATATCTAAAGGAATATGCATCATTCTGTTATCAAGATATATGCATGTGTATGTTCATTGCAGCACTTTTCACAAAAGCAAAGACATGGAATCAACTCAAATGCCTGTCAATGATAAAATGGGTAAAGAAAATGTGGTACATATACACCATGGAATACTATTGCTTCATAGTATTCCATGGTGTATATGTACCACATTTTCTTTACCCATTTTAGAAAAGGAGGGACAAGATCATTGTCCTTTGTAGGGACATGGAGGGAGTGAAAAGCTGTTATCCTCAGCAAACAAATACAATAACGAAAAACCAAACACCACATGTTCTCACTTATAAGTAGGAGCTGAACAATGAGAACACATGGACACAGGGAGAGGAACATCACACACACTGGGGCCTGTTGGGATGCGGAGTGCAGAGGAGGGAGAGCATCAGGATAAATAGCTAATACATGTGGGGCTTAATACCTAGGTGATAGGTTGATAGGTGCAGCAAACCACCGTGGCACATGTTTATTTATGTAACAAATCTGCATTTACATGTGTATACATATATATATGCACACACACATATACACACAGGTATATAGATATATATGCATTTACATGTGTGTATATATATACATTTACGTGTGTATATATATATATATATATATATATATGTATACATTTACATGTGTGTGTGTATATATATATATATATATACCAGCAGTGTTTTAGGGTTAATTTGGTTTCAAATGCAATTAAACTGGTTATTCTCATTTTAAAAATCTTTTAATAGGATAAATTGTTATTGTCTTAATTTTCGTTGCTTTGATTACAAATTCATGTGAGTTTTTTTCATGTTATGTTCTAATTAGATTTTCTTTATTGAAAATGATTAGTACGTTTGTGTTCATTTTCTAGTAATAAATTTCTGATTTTTTCTTCAGAAATTCATAAGCTTTTCACTCATCAAGTATATTAAACACAGTTGATATATCTGCTGCAAACTTTTATATTTGTTCTTTATTTAACTATTGTTATTTTTAAATGTAAATTGACTTTTCACTGTTGTCAAATCTAACAGTAATTTCAAGTAATTCTAAATTATTTTAAATTTGGAAAGTTTTATTCTCTTTCATAGCTTACATAAATATGTATTTTTTTTCTGAAAAATTGAACTTTGTTTATTTGTTTTCCCATTAATTTACCAGCCACCTGGAATTTATTTTGATTAGGTATGAATTGAAGCTCTAAAATGCATTTTTTTCAAGTAACTAACAAATTCTTTAGGGCAATATTTAAATAATTTTATGTGAATTTGTTTCAAATTATTATTAGTGATAGTGTCTACAATTAGATACTTATATTTTAAAAATTAGAAAGAATTAATGTTGGAAATTAAGTCTTAACCTGTTCATGTTCTCTAATTTTTTACCTTTTTTTTTTTGCACCACAACCATTCTTACCATTTCTATTTGCATGTTTTCATTGAATTATATGCTAATTTACGTATTTACATATTTATTATTTGAACATGTAAGTAGATAGCATACTACACAAGCTGTTATGCACCTGAATTTTTTTCCACTTAAAAATGTACATCTTGGTAATAATTCCATATCAGTTTCATCTGAACTGTCTGATTTATCATAGTAGCTTCATAACATCCTAACTTATGTATCCAGTCCTTTATTGACATATATTCTAAGTAGATTACTTTATCATTACAAATAAGTCTTTAATTATAAATCTTCTAAATATGTCATTTTGCTTACATGCAATTATAGCTGTAGGAATACTGTTAAGAAGTTGAAATGCTGAGTAAAATGTTGTATGGATTGTAATTTTGATTGATACTTTCAAATTGCCCCCTGTAAGGAAATACTGGTTTACTTTCCCATGTTATTATTTATCCACTGAGTAACAAAAGTTTTGATCTTCATCTGTCAAAACAAAATAAATATCTTGTTTTATTTTGCATTTATTTTACTACAAATGAGATTTTAACATCTTTACATATAGCTAAAACCATTTTTATTTCTTGTGGGAATATTTTTAAAAATTTTTCAAGAATTACCCTTCTTTTAATTTTATTTACAGTGTTTTGTCAAGCAAATGTTTTGTTTATTATTGTAGTTTTTTATGTCAGTTTTTTCTTTACTGGCTTCTGGTTTCATTGTCATACATTAGAATGTCATTTTCAATCAATAATAAAAGAAGAATTCTTCCATTTTTTTCTTATATATTTAGCTTTTTAATTAAAATTTGAACTTGGGTCATCTGAATATATTTTATGTATAAGGCATGATAGAGTATAACTTAATTTTTTTTTCACACATTTAACCAAGCACTCCTTATTGATCAAGTTATCTGTTTTCCACCATGGGATGCCAGCTTCATTTAACATAGAGTAAATTGTGTCTTATAATGCACTATATTATTTTCCATTTTTCTATCTACTAAAGCATCAATATTACATTATTAGATAAATGTAGCTTAATAATATATTTAATATGTGATAGAATTTACTGATTTGTCCTTCATCAAATGCTCAATTTTCATATAAAATAGGGTCTGTTTACAGGCCTTAATTTTATACATTGATTTGTCTCTTTTTGTGCAAGTTTTACCCTGATTTAATTTTAGTAGCTTCAGATTTTTTGCAAAATTTACTTAAAGAAATTTCCCATTTTATTATTGTTTAGCAATTTTTTCTTGGTTATTTCCAACTGCTTGTATTACTAAATACACTCATATGTTAGCTTTTCTAATTGAAGACAATTTTAAAAGAATCTTGGTAGCAATTTTGCTAATACAAGGAATTTATTTGAGAAAATTTGTCATCTTTTTATACTTTATAAGAGAAATATGTCCAGACCAGGAGGCTAAAACTTCGCTAAATCAATCTGAATATATTCTTAAATGCATACAAGCTCTTGGTGCCATAAATATCCAAAGAAATAGAGGTTGTGAGTGCCTGTAACAGCCACTCCTGAGGCTCCGTCTTGATGATTGACTTGGATTTCCCAAATGAATTCTTTTATATTCTTCAAGAACATATTGAACATTCAATATTTTTCCTATATGTGAATTTATTTCTTTATTTGTTTGTTTGTTTGAGATGGAGTTTCACTCTTGTTGTCCGGGCTAGAGTGCAATGGCACTATCTCAGCTCACTGCAACCTCCTCCTCCAGAATTCAAGCAATTCTACTGCCTCAGCCTCCCAAGTAGCTGGGATTACAGGCATGTGCCATCACGCACGGCTGATTTTGTATTTTTAACAGAGTGGGGGTTTCTCCGTCTTGGTCAGGCTAGTCTCAAACTCCCAACCTCAGTTGATCTGCCCACCTTGTCTCCCAAAGTGTAGGGATTACAGGTGTGAGCCACAGTGCCCCGCCCCCATATGTGATTTATAAAAGACAGGTGTTTTTCTATTTTTCGGATTGCTGTTTGCTTGTTTTATTTGCTAAAACAATTACAGATTGGTTTTCGATCTATTCTCAGTGATTATTTTTCACCTAGTGGAGAAGAATAGAGCCAAGCAGTAAATAACAGGAGAAGCCTCAGAGCCTGCTCTATCATAATTCTCTTTTTATTAGTCTTCATACATGTCAAAGGAAATTATTAAGGGGAAGTAATTATCGGTATCTTTTTCTACATACCAACCACCTCAAATCTTAGTGACTAAAACCACCAACCATATAGTTAGCTCACAATTTTGTGGCATGGCTATTATTGTCTGGGTTCTGCTGTGCAGTTCTTCTGCTGACCTTGACTAGATTCACTCATGTAACTGTAGTCAGCTGCCAGTCAAACAAGCAGCTTTTCTTCTAGGGTTATCAGACTGTTGATTAGGGCAACAGTGAGTCACATGTCCCTCATCGTTGCGTGCTAGCCTGAACTTTTTTGTATCATGCTAGTGGCAGAAGTCCCTAGAACATCAAGAGAAGAAGCTGATAGGTTTCTTAAAGCCTTGTTTTATATTTTCCTAATGCTAATTTCAGTGCATTCTGTGGATCAAAGCAAGTTGACATAGTCTGTCCAGATTCAAAAAATAAGGATATAAACTCCACCCCTTTATGGCAGTGGCTACAAGTATTGTGGCTACATTTGCAAACTGCCACAAGCAAGCACAGGTTAACCCATAGGCAAGTAAACTGAGGTCAGGTCATAGAGGATTAAAGGGTCTGTGCTTTCTATCTACTAGCAATGATTTTATATCCTATGGGTGTATAATTTCGC
Organism: Plecturocebus donacophilus; assembly: GCA_004027715.1. Taxonomy (NCBI): domain Eukaryota; kingdom Metazoa; phylum Chordata; class Mammalia; order Primates; family Pitheciidae; genus Plecturocebus; species Plecturocebus donacophilus. The sequence continues at coordinate 12,418 of PVKP010013788.1, read as the reverse complement.
CCAGTGACTCTGCCTGAGGAAAGCATTTTGTAGATCTATGGTTGAGCCAAAATTCTGTATTTTTAACAAACTTTGAGGTGATGGTGATGCTGTTGGTCTGCAGAACACACCTTCTGTAGCAAGCCACTAGAGTAGTGCTAATCAACCTCTGTCTAGTAGATTGGCAGCATCAAGAAGCTGTAGGAAATGCAGGTTCTTGATTCTTGTCTCTGACCTAATGACTCAAAATTTTTGAGAAAGACTTCAAAATATGTACTTTAACAAACTTTCCTTAGGATTTTGATGTACAGTAAGCTTTGGTAAGCACTACCCTAGAAAGCATTGGGTAGAAAATGAAGGAGTATAATTGAGGAGGAAGAGAATCATAAGAAATCTCAATCTCTGGACCTATGTAGTTCATGCAAGATTTGTTCCATGGAACATGAATTCAGACCTTTTGAAGAACACATATAACTACCAAGAATATTGCCAAACACCAAAAGGTGAACATAAATGTAACACTTGCCCTGGAAGAAAAGAATGAATAAGGATGGTTGGCCAATACCTGGAAAATAATTACCTATGTTTCTTTATATTTTGGCAGCAGTCTAGAACTGATCATCCCTGCATTATATATATTTTTAAATAATGTTCTCATAGTGAAGATTGAAGGAAAGCCTCTCTTGGATATGACTGTGAGTGTAATCAATCAAAGCTCAGGCATGTTTTAATACTGTCAACTATGATTTGTTCTTTTCATTTTCTTGTCACAGAATTCTGACAAATTCATTCAAAGTGGCCCAGAGCAGGTCAAATAATACAGCAGTACCATCATAGCTTAAATATTGTCCAATATGCCAGTCCAGCACAATGTCTGGCACACAGAAGATATACATAGGGAACATGAGAAATTATATAAAATTTATAGAATTCTATGACATGCACAATTAAAATTTAATCAAAAAATTAAACTTATTTGTTGAGGAGTTTAAGTATTGAGTTAAAACAAATTTAATTCATTGGAGTGTCAGTGTGAAGCAGTATGAGGGAAAAACGGGGAAACATTTCAATTGTAGTCCAGATTTTTCCTTATACTTTGGTATTTGTCTAAGCACATCCCATCAGCTGATTAAGATATGACATCTTCAAACTACTTAAAAGTCTTTTTTTTTTTTTAAATTAAACGCTGGGCCACATAAAATATACATACTCTATTTGTAGTTATCTGTGGTTCTTTTCAGAGTTTATAAAAATAATGGTCTTTGATTTATCTCAAGTAATTTGTATCCTATTCATGACATTGATTTGATATTCGAATCTTGCTAAGCTATTGGACTCTACTCATATCAAAACAACAGTGAAGAACACTGGGGGTAATATCTTATTAGCTGTGTGATCCTAGGCAAATCACTTACCCTCTTTAAGCTTCTTGATATTGCCTGTTATTTGAGGAAGATGCCTGTAAGATACTCATGACCAATCCTAATATGACAATTTTTATGTGGTATACATATCACATTAGTACATCGTGGAATATAAGAACAACTAGAAAAATAGTGGATTAAAGAATTCATTCTATAAAAATTATAAAAATAAACCAAACAGGGAATCTTAATTCTAGAAACCTTATTTCAATTCAGTAGATCTGGAATATGTATAGTTGTAACTAGCATGCATTTATTTCAAAAAATTGTCTTAAATATTCATCAGTTTTTTGTTTTTATTAAAAAGCCAGAATAGAAAAAAGAGAAAATCCACATCTAATAGCAAGAGATGACTAGATCTGATTTTCTTACCATATTTCTTCTACATTAAAGCATAGTATTAGTAAGACCAAATCTTATTCCATCATCAAACGAAGAGAAAGGACTGCCAAATCTTAATTCTGAAGTTCCTACCCTTTTCTTTTTTGGTCAGGCTCTCTCTCATTAAAAGCTGCTATTGGTAGCCTGTTTCGGTACATTTTGCTAGAAAGAAAATATTGCAAGAGAAGGTAGAGAAAGAGGAAGAAAAATTAGAACCAGAACTTTTTCCATGGATCATCCTCCATAGTATACATGCCTGAGTCTGCTCTAAACAAGAGAAGTGAAAATTAGCAAGGGGTAAATTTTACATATTCACTTTGGTAACTCACAACTTATAATGCTATGCAACATGACATAAACTTGAGAAGTTAAATGTATGACTCCTGAGTGTATTTTCTTTAGGTAGGATTTATACTGATAACTGATAACATATTATTATTGTGAAAATCATTACTTTAAAATAAAATTTATAATATATCTGGTTCCATGCATTGTCCACTGTTGACACTTCTTAAAAGAACTCATATAGAGGGATTCCCATATACCATATCTTAATGAAAGCTTTCAAAGGTTTCAGCTTCTGCTCGATTCTGTTTGATTTTTTTTAAAGTAAATAAATTATAAGTTCAATTTTCTATCTCATTATCAGAAAGAGGAGTGTTTATTGTAGCTGTATATCCCTTGAGTCATCTCAGAAATGCTTGCCATACGGTCCATGCTGAATTCATTCTTCTGTAGCATTGGATGCACAGAAATTCATGATTCCTTGAAGTGAGAGTGACTCCTCAGATTTCTCCTGCTGTTTTAGCTTTTGGTGGCAGGTAACACAAAGCTGGAGACTCACTGCAATAAAGGCACTCCTGTGTTCAGAAAAAAGATATATTATTTCAGATGGCATATTTCAGAGAGAACCTTTTATTTCATTTCCTTTGTGTCCTCTGTGCTGACACTATTCTATTAGCAGCTGTAGAGTAGGTGATGGCATGGGCGGTCCCACATCGTGCATTGCATCACAGCGTGGATGTTCTACATGGCTGTTTTCTTAGAACATTAAGCTACAGTCCTGAAATTAGTTTTCTCTGATTTTTTTTCTTTATTAGCTTTACATTCTTAGTAATTTTTAAAACATATCCAGTTATACATGTTATCAGTTTATTTTAGAACTTCATTGTTTTAGATTAACATTTGAATTAATTTTTTCAATTAAAATTGCAATATTTTAACTTTGTTTGCTGGTCTTTGAAATCATGATATCTTTAGAGGGGCAGATAACTCTCTAGACCCTGATGGAGTGATAATACCACCTATGTCCACTTTTCATCATTTGCAGAGCTAGTCAGACAAGAGAAAGAAAGAAAGAGAGAGAGAGAAAGGAGGGAGGGAGGGAGAGAGAAAGGAAGGAAGGGAGGGAGGGAGGGAAACATATGAGTACAGCTATGTTTCTGATATAACTATTTTCTTTTGGGTAGATATAGATACCTTAATGGGGTAAAAACCTCAGAAGACTCCCAGGATGGTTTCCCAGATGTATAACTAATGAGCCTTTGAATGATCATTCCACTATTCTATTAAGCCAGTTGTTTATTATTGCTAAGGCACATGGTAATATGAGCGTGTGCCAGTTGTCACAACTTTTTCAACATAAGTTGCTTTCCCAGAGGTGACATTGTGTGGAAAGCCACAGTGAAAGAGAAGATATTGTCTAAGTCCACAGATGGTGGAACTGTCCAAAGAAAATAGCCATGCACACATTGCAGAGCATCAATGACAGAGCAGAAGAATAAATACCATGACTTATCTTTTCTTCCACCTTTGCATCTCCTTCTGGCCATATTTAACCAGAAACCAGAAAGCAAAGGAGCCTGTTTGATGCAGTCTATAAAACCAGTGTCCGGAGTATAGGCACAGAGTTGGGTAAAGAAGGGTGAAGAATGAACCCGAGGAAGTAAATAGAAAACTTTCTAAAACCTAAAAGCAGTTCATTAACTAATCAAGAGTCAAATCTGGATGTAGCCATAATGCTGAAAGCCTTTTTAAAACTCTCAAACTCAATATACAACATTGAGTTATTATGGAAGATACCTTCGTGTCAGAGAGCTTGACTTCAAATATTTTCTCTCCCATTTATTAGTTGAGTAACCCTAGAATAGTTATTAAACATTCCGATTTTCAATCTTAAAACATTTTCAAAATGAGTACTGTCTGTATTCAAAATCAGCATTCACTGTATAGGGTTGTTTCTCCCATAGCCAGGATTTATGGGTCCAGGAATAGAGGGGTAAAAATGGAAGTGGCACTGTTCAGCTTTAGGGATACCCTAGCAAGATTTTTACATCTTATTTCTGAGACTTTATTCTCTGTCATCCTGAAGGACTTAGTTTCAAAGTGAAGACTGTTTCCACTGGGAGACAAAACAATGATTCCTTAAACTAGAAGTTAAGATGGCTATGTGGCCACTTTGGGTTCCTCATGCCTCTGAATCAATAGGTAAAGAAGGGAATTACTGTACTAGCTGACATAATTGATCCTGCAATAGGCAAAGAAGGGAATTACTGTACTAGCTGACATAATTGGTCCTGCTTATCAAGGGAGAATTGGCAGCTACTACACAATGCAGGAAAGAATGAGTATGTAAAGCACAGAGGATCCCTTAGCACTTCTTTAGTAGCAGTATTCCCTGTGATTAAATCTAGTGAAAACTACAACAAAATTCAGGCAAGGTTACGAATGACCCAGAAGTGGCAGGAATAACTGGTTAGTTTACCCACCAGGCAAAGAACCATGACTAATAGAGGTGCTGTCTGAGGACAAAGGGGAAATGAAATGGATAGTAAAAAGTAATTATAAAAACACTATGACCATATGACCAATTGCAGAAATGAAGACTATAATTTTTCTGAGTATTTTGTTTTGTTATGAATATGTATATGTGTGTTGATAAGCAAACATACATTTTCTTTTTTCTCTCATTCTCTTATGCAACATGAGATACATTAACTTTACATCATAGTACTTAAGTATGTTTAAGTTTACATCATAGTATTTAAATTACAGGGTATCAAAAGAAGAATGAACAACACCAAAGGACTTTGCATCCTGTTCTGAGAGTTAGTTTGGTAGATTTTTTTTTAGACAGTATCTCGCTCTGTTGCTCAGGCTAGAGTGCAGTGGCACAATCACAGCTCACTGCAGCCTTGACCTCCTGGGCTCAGGTGATTCTCCCCACACCTCCCCAAGTCTCGAACTCCTAGGCTCAAGCAATCCACCTGCCTCAGCCTCCCAAAGTGCTGGTATTATAGGTGTGAGACACTGTGCTCAGCCTAGTATGTTTTCATTTGTACACAGGACAGTTCTATCATGTTAAGTGAAAGTATGAATTTGCTATTGTCTCTATTTAGCAATAAAGTATGGCTTAAGTACATGTGTATGGGTGTCAAGCTGACAAGGGGTAAGCCATGATGGTTAAATTTTATATGTCAACTTGGCTAGGCTGTGGTGCTCAGTTTGTTGGTCAAATACTAGTTTAGATGTTGCTGTGAAGGTATTTTCTAAATGTGATAAACGTAAATAATCAGTGACTTTAAGTAGGGAGATGACCTTTGATAATGTGGGTAAACATCATCCAATGAATCAAAAGTGTTAAGAAAAATCCTGGTTTCAAAGGAGGACTTTACTTCCAAGAAGGAAGTCTGACTCATGACTACAACATAGAAAGCCTGCCTGTGCCTCCAGCCTGCTGGCCCACCCTAAAAATTTTGAACTCATGACTATAACATCAGCTCTGTGTGTGTTGCTAGCCCACTAGCTGCTCTGTAGATTTCAAACTCAAGACTACAACATTACTCTTGCCTGAGTTTACATCCTGTTGCCTTGCTCTATAGATTTGGAAGTTGCCAACTCCTACAATCGCATGAGCTAGTTCCTTAAAATCTGCATCTATCTATCTATATCTATCTATCGATTGATCGATCGGTCTGTCTATTATCAATCTATCTATCTATCTATCTATCTATCTATCTATCTATCTATCTATCTATCTGGCTATCAGTTATCTATCTTATCATCCTAGTTGTTGTGTTTCTCTGGAGAACTTCTGATACAAGTACTAAAATTACCTTCCTCCTAGAGATGTTGCGCACATTAAATGAAAATAACACATGTAAGTGTGATGCAAACTGTGTATTTTAGTGCACTGAACAAATAATCTAACTCAAATTGTCATCCACAATAAATGTATGTTAATGGTTTATGTTGTAGATTTAAAAAGATGGTTCTGTCAATACATACTCCTCAATGCCCTTCTTATAATGTGATATTGACCACTTCCATGGAAATATGGAAGTTCATATTTTCTTTCCCTAAAAAGTAGATACACTTCTTCAAGTAAGAGATGTAACAGAATGAAGCAGAGGAAATCTTGTATGAATTTTGATTAGGTCATAATAGGCACCATAGCTTTCTCTCTCTCTCTCTCTTTCTCTCCCCCTTCTTTCCCTCCCTTTCTCCCTCACCTCTGTGCTCTCTCTCTCTGCCTTTCTTTTGGAACCTAGATACCATGGTGAGACAAAGCCTATTCAGTATGGAGAAGCCATGTGTAGGTGTTTCAACCAATGATCCCAGCTAGTTCCCCATCTGTCAGCCAGCATCAGTTTCCAAATTCACATGTGAATAAACTTCAAATGACTCCAGCTCACAGCCTTCAAGCCTTTGAGTGTTTCAGCTAAGGCCCTTAATTATGAATCAGATAAGCTATCCCATGGTGTGCAGTCTGAATTTGGACTTACTGAAAACATAAGAGATAATAAATGCTTATTATTTTAAGCCAATAAATTTTAGGAGAATTTGTTACTCCACAACACATAATGAATACAATTTCTTTTACTGAAAAAAATCAAAAGGTGACATCAAAGATTGGCTGTATTTCTTTGTAATTATTTTTCTGAATTCTGGCTTCCTTTGTGTATTGGCTTTATTCACTCATAGAAGAAAATAGCTACATTTGTTCCACTGTTTCACATCTGTATAATATATGGTCTAGTGCAAAGAGTTTACTTTTGTTCAGACATTCCCAGGAGAGAGCCTGACATTAAATTTCATCTTGAATCCCATGGCCACCCCTTAAATAATCTTGCTATCTAGGCATATGTAATGTAGTTATTGTCATATCTTGTTATATTTAGCTCATCCTCAGAATTGCAGAAATCCCCAAACCTATATCAGGAATTCTCAAGAAAAAAAAAGAATAGATACTGTGGAAGCAACTCCAGATTTGTACCATAAACATGTGGCATAATATTTCACATATGGAGTTTCTTTTACAAGATAGTGATTTTTATTACTTTCTTATTGAGTTTCTCATTTGGGTCAAGTATTTTCTTATGTATTACTTTGGTATTCATCAGTCACCAAATCTTTTCATTACTATCTCATTCAAAAAATAAAAACAATGATATTATTTTCCAATCTTTGCACCTTTAATTTTAAGGCTATTTTTATAAAGCCTACTAAATGTGCCCATCTCTAACTGAATTAGCTACAACATTCATAGGCTATGTTTAAAGTTAAGCCATTCTCTACATTCTTTATGGGAAGTGTCTTCAGAATATTTGGCAATGTTAGGTGGCAGCATATGTTTAATGTTGGTAAAAGCAGAGTTATTTTAGCAAAGATCTGGAATAGTTCTTTAAATTTACAAAAGGTACACCCTACAGTGGTTGTAGAATAGCATCTAATAAGATCAGAAGGAAGATAAGTTGGGGTGAATAACATAAATTCTGTAAGATATGTGGAGTTAGTAGACTATTGCACGAATTCTGTTCTAAAGAACTTTAGTTTCATAGGAAAAATATTTAGAGGTTACTTATGTTTGGAAATTGTATTCACCATATTCCCCTTCTAGAAATTTAGAATCCACATTAACATATTAAAGTCTTCAGAAGTTCTGTTGTAAAGGAATTGTTTAATTTTGGTAGCCTAGCTTTCCCCAAACAGATTTGGAAAGAAAAAATGGATCACTTCTTTTTAAGAGATAGTCATCATTAAATACAGAAATAACACTGTGATATGTACTAGGGAGTCATATGATAAAATATGATTTATTACTAAGAAGATAAGCCACAAAGCAAGAACTTGATAGTTGAAACCTTAGAGAAGTGAAAGAGATGAAGGAATGTAGGCAATGTGAATGCCATCTTAAAATAGCAATCTCTAGTTTCAGTTAAGAAGGAGTAGACCCACTCCACCCTATTTTTCCTACTGAAAACAACTAAAATTCCTGGACAGATTACACAAGGCAACTATCTGATGACTCTGAAAAGTAAATAATACCAGAAAGATTTACTAGAGAAATCAAAATCTGAAAAATGAGCAACACAGTGGTAAGTTTCCTAGATTTGTTTTGTTTTGTTGAGACACAGGTTTTACTGTTACTCAGGCTGGTTTGGATCTCCTCACATCACGTTATCCTCTCTTGCAGCCTCCCAAAGCACTGAGATTATAGGCATAAGCCACCACCAAATTTCCTGGTTTGTTTTGTTTTTCTTTCCCGTATCACTGGGTTTAGATTTCAGGTGCCCCAAACCATGTAATTTCACTCTGTGCATTGACAAAGAAAGCTCCAAGAAAAATCCTCTTTCATAGTAGAGGACTGGGAAATGGGCTTCTCTGAGATAGAAAATATGCATGTAGGAGAAAATTACCATAATTCTTCTTTCCTTTTTTACTCTTCTAGCTCTGATCTGAGGCAAGCCCCATTTATGAAGGTACACTATTGTGTTGGCAGAGTGACAGCAACTGGATAGAGACTTAAAATTCTGAGAGCAAGTCCTTCTCTCTCACCAGATGAATTTGGAAAAGAAAGATACATGTTCTAAAGAATGTTGAGGGGGTACCATTATTTTTATTCTCTTTTTACTTACTACTTTGTCCAGAGGATGATCTAGTCATAGCAATTGTAGACAATATAATGAGTTTGTAGCCGGGGTCTAGGAAAGGAGCCCCTAGAAACCAGAAAGTAGGAGGAAAACTATAGAGAAGAGAGAATGGAATTTTTAGAATTTATGTGTGAAGCCTTAGGCTGATCCCTGAGTTACACTTTGCAATGGAAACAAAGCACCATAGAAACACTTACATAATTGAAATATGGTATACACCACTGCCCAGGTCCCAGACTTGTCCCTAGGTGGTATACATTGGAAGTAGGCTTGCAAAGTAGCTTACAAAAGCTAAACTATATTGGAACCACAACTCACAGAAGGCAGTGAATTGGGAGTTGTAATCTGAACCTAACTGGTTTGATTGCATGCTAACACAAAAAACAAACAATATTCTCTAGAGGTTTTCTTTTTACAGTACTCACAGTCCCACTATATGTAAAATGTTTCAGAATTATTTGACTTACAAAGGACAAGAAAAGCTTTAATTCTCTTAAGAGAAAAGATAATTACCATATGCCAACCCCAAGATGGCCTTAAGATTGAAATTAGGGTCAGTCAACATTTTAGTACTTGAATAAGGGGAAGCACTTTTGAATGGAAAAGTAAACTTTCTCAGCAAAGAGATAAGAGCTACAAAAAGTAATCATATGACAATTTGAGACTTAAGAAGAGCTACAAAAAGTAATCATATGACAATTTTAGACAAGAAGATGTGAAAACAAAAAAAATGTTTGTTAGAGGCTCTCAGTGTATATGAGAAAGTGTATATTTTGAATTTTAACTTAGGTCAATATAAATTATTCAAATTGTATAGGAAAGAAAAAAACAGTATAGGAATAAACTGAGTCTTAGAGACTTGTGGAACAATATTAGAAGGTCTAAAATTGATGTCATTGAAGATTGAGGAGAGAGGAAAGAGACTGGTACAAAAAAAAAAAAGACATGCTAGTTTAAAACATCTCAAATTAAATAAAAAACATAAAAAAATTACAGAACCAAGAGGCTCAATGAACCCCAACAGTATAAGCAAAAAATAAAATTCTATATACATAAAAATCAACCGATGAAAACAAACTAAAGATAAATAAAAAATTAGTAGTTACTGAGACCAGAAGAGAGTGAAACAATATTTTTTAACATGATAAATACAGATAATTGTCAACCCAGATTTCTATAACCAGTGAAAACATCTTCCAAGAATGAAGGTGAAATAAAGACATTATTAAATGAAAGAGAACTAAGGGAATTCATCGACAGCAGACCTACTCTAAAAAAAAAAAAATGCTGAAGAACTTTTGGTCTAAGAAAAATGATAAAAACATAAAAATTTAAGAATGAAAGAAGAGCAATAGAAATAATGAATGTATGGGTAAATATAACCACTATTTCTACTCTCTTTAGTTTCTTAAACTATGCATAATGCTTGAGAGTAAAAACATAATATTGTATAATGGAGTTTACAATTGTGTGTGTGTGTGTGCCTGTGCATTTGTATGTGTGTATATATACACATACATAGAGACACACACACACATTTATATGATTCATTTATACTGGTTTTCTATTGTTGCCATAAAATTCCTACAACTTTAGCAACTTAAGCAATATAGATTTATTATCTTATAGTTCTGTACATCAGAAGTGTGACATGAGTCTCACTAGGCTGAAACCATGGTTTTGGGTGTATTCTTTCTTGGAGGCTGTATAAAACTATTTTCTTGTTCTCTCAGGGTGTTAACAGAATTCAGCTTATTACGATTGTAAGGCTGAAGTACCTATTTCCCTTTTTGATGTCAGCTGAGAGCTATTACCAGCTTCTAGAGGATACCTGCATTCTTTGGATCGTGGTCCCTTTCTGTCATCTTCAAAGTCAGCAACAGTGAGTCAGGTCCCTCTCACACTTCATATCTTCCTCTTTCTTTTTTCATTACATCTCTGACTGCAACCAGAAAAGGATCCCAACTTTTAATGATGCATGTGATGAGACGGAGCCCATCCAAACAATCTAGGATAAGATTGAGGTTCTTGTTTTAGTCTGTTTGGGTTGCTATAACAAGATGCCCCAGACTGGGTAATTATAAATGATATAAGTTTATATCTAACATTTCTGGAGGCTTGGAAATTCAAAATCAAGGTACTGATAGATTTAGTGTCTGCTGAGGGGTTGTTCTCTGCTTCCAAGACAGCACCTTGTTGCTGCATCCTCCAGAGAAGACAAATGACATGTCCTCACATGGAAAAAGAAATAAACGTCCAAGGTAGCTTTTGAAGGTCACCTTTATAAAAAAAAAATCTAATCCCATTGGTGAAGGCGGAGCCCTCATAGCCTAGTCACCTCTCAAAAGTGCTACCTTTTAGTACTATCTTCATGGAGTTGAAGTTCTAACATATAAATTTTGGAGGGACATATGCATTCAAACCACAGTAGTTCTTAACTTTAATCACACTCACAAAGACCCTTTTACCTTGTAAGTTTACTTATTAATAGGTTTCAAGATTCAGGGTGTCAATATCTTTTTGTGTATGGGGAAGGGGCATTATACTGCCTACTACCTCATAGAAAACTACAACATAAACGGAGAGAGGTTAACAGGACATATGCTTATAAGGTTTTTACCATTTACTTGAAATTGTAAATATTAATTTTAATAGACTATAATAAGTTATGCATGTATATTGTAATTCCTAGAGCAATCACTAAGTTATATATAACACACACACACACACACATAAAATGGTTATAGGTAAGTTAAAATAAAATATCTAGCAGATATCTACTGCTTCATAATAAATTATTCCAAAATTTAGTGGCTTAAGACTACACACATTTGTTATTCTGCCATCAAAAAATAACATCAAGGTTGGAGTCTCATGTGAAGGCTCAGTTGAGGAAGCTTACATAGTTCTTATATGCAGTTATTCATGGGGTGTTACTGTCAGGTTCTCGATTACTTACAGTCTTTTAACCAAATGCTGTCCTCAGTTACTTCACACATTGGCCTCTCTACCTTGGCAACTTGCTTCATTACAACACACAAGTGGAGCAGGCAATAGTGAGAGATTATCAGCAGGGTGAAAGCTCATTTATAATCTAATTATGGAATTGATAGCCGTCCCTTTCAATGTGTTGTACTCATTAGAAGTAAGTCTGTAGGTCTGACTTACACTCAAGAAGAAGAGATTATACGAAGGTATTGTATTAACTTTTTGTTAATCTACTCTAATTTTAAGACTTATGCTAAATTTACAGCACTCAAAACAGTGGTATTGGCAGAAGAATGGACAAATAAATAAATGGAAGAGAACAGACTACCAAAATAGACCTATACAAATGAGATTGACTGCTATTTGACAAAAATGGAAAGACAATGAAAAAAATGATGTTTTCAAAAAACTATGCCAGTGCATCTAGAAATATATATACAAAAATATAAATCTCAACACATATCTCATGCCTTATATAGAATTAGTTTAAATGGATGATATGCCTAAATGTAAAGTTGTAAAACATGTAGATAAAACATAGGAGAACCTTTTTATGACATTGGGTTAGTCAATGTGTTTTTAGATATTCCCATGGCAAGATACTTATGAGGAAAAAAGTGAATAAATTTCTCTGTATCAAAATTAAAACTTTTTCTCTGCAAAAGACACTGACTGTTAAGAGATTGAGAAGATCAAGGAGATATTTTTGGAAAT
>PVKP010013787.1:28331-54797 GCA_004027715.1 Plecturocebus donacophilus | reverse complement strand
CAAAGTGCTGGGATTACTGGCATGAGTCATGATGCCCGGCCTGTCAATTAAAAAAATATATATTTTAGCCGGGCGTGGTGGCTCACGCCTGTAATCCAAGCACTTTGGAGGCCAAGATGGGCGGATCACCTGAGGTCGGGAGTTCAAGACCAGCCTGACCAACATGGTGAAACCCCATCTTAAAAAAAAAAAAAAAATATATATATATATATATATATATATATATATATATTTTATACAAACAGGTCTTGCTATATTGCCCAGGCTGGTTTCAAACTCCTGGCTTCAAGCAATCCTCCCACCTCAGCCTCCCTGAGTGCTGGGATTACAGGGATGAGCCACTTTGCTTGCCTTTAAAATTTTTTTAAATTGTGATAAAATGTACAAAGCATGACATTTACCATTTTAACCTGCACTCTAGCCTGGGTGGCAGAGTGAAACCCTGTCCCCAAAATATACGTATATAAAATAAATTTCAGTTTGTAGGAGTTAAAACTTTCAAAGATTGTGTTTAATAACCAGCTTGTGAAATTCCTGAAAACTTAACAACCAGCTCTTTAGTGCTGGGATGAGCCCAGGGTTCAGCAATCTTGAGCCAGAACTCCAGCCCAAGACTCTCAACTCCACAGTCCTCCTTTGTGTCACTGGCCCCACAGGCCTTCCTGACTCAGTTGATCACCTCATCAGTGACCATATCACAAACTGTGGCAGAACCCAGGCATCCTAACCACTCTCCCCACTTTAGAAACGTGGCTGAAGGGTGTAGGGGCCTCCACCTGTAGCCCCAGCTACTCAGGAGGCTGAGGTGGGAGGATCGCTTGAGCCCAGGGGATTAAGGCTGCAGTGAGCCGAGATCGCGCCACTGCGCTCCATCCTGGATGACAAAGCAAGACCCTATCTCAAATAAACAGACAAACAGCAACAACAACAAAAATTTGTGACTGAAAAATACCTGGGAACATCGATGGTGCTTTTGTAGCAAGTCCAACTCTTATTGACTCATTTTAGGTCAAATACACACAAAATTTGACCTTCCCCAAGGCCATTCTACAATTTTTTTTTTTTTTTTGAGTTAGGTTCTCACTCCATACCCTGGGCTGGAGTGCAGTGGTGTGATCTTGGCTCACTGCAACCCCTGCCTCCTGGGTTCAAGCAATCCTCCCACCTCAGTCTCCCAAGTAGCTGGCACTACAGGTGCGTCCCACCATGCCCAGCTAATTTTTGTATTTTTAGTAGAGATGGGGTTTCACCATGTTGGCCAGGCTGGTCTCGAACTCCTGACCTCAGGTGATCTGGCTAAGCCTCCCAAAGTGCTATGATTACAGGCCTGAGCCACCATGTCCAGCTTCCTTGATACAGTTTAGATAGTTGTCCCATCTAAATCTCATGGTGAAGTCTGATCCCCAGTGTTGGAAGTGGGGCATAGGGGGAGACGTTGGGGCCATGGGAATGGACCCCCAATGAGTGTCTTGGTGTCATCCTTGCTGTAGTGAGTGCCTTCTCACTCTGTTAGTTCCCGTGACAACTGGTTGCTTAAAAGAGCCTGGCACTTCTTCCTGTCTCTCCTGTGTGCTCTCGTGTCACCTGACCTCTGCATGCCCCAGCTCCCCTTTTCCTTTCACCACGAGCAGAAGCAACTTGTGGGCCTCACCAGACATAAATGCTGGTGTCCTGCTTCTTGCACAGCCTGCGGAACCGTGGGTCAATATGCTTCTTTTATTTTTTTATTTTTTTGAGACAGGGTCTGGCTCTGTGGGGGCTGGAGTGGCGTGGCATGATCATGGCTCACTGCATCCTTGACCTCCTGGGCTCAAGCAATCCTCCCATCTCAGCCTCCCAAGCAGCTGAAATCACAGGCATGCACCACCATGCCTGGCTGATTTTTAAATTTTTTTTTCTTTTTCTTTTTCTTTTTTTTTCATAAAGATGGGGTTTCACCATGATGGCCAGGGTGGTCTTGAACTCCTGACCTCAGGTGATCCACCCACCTCGGCCTCCCAAAGTGCTAGGATTACAGGCGTGAGCCACTGCGCCCAGCCGATTTTTAAATTTTTTACAGAGACCTTAGAACTTTTTCATCACTTCAAAAAAGCCCAAGCCTTCAGTTATTACCTTCTTCCCTCACAAACTCCCACCCCTAAACAACCACTAAGGTACTTTCTGTCTCTAATGATTGACCTATTCCGGGCATCTAAGTGGAATTATATAATATGTGGTCTTTTGTGACTGGCTTCTTTCACTTACTGCAATGTTCAAGGTTCATCCATATCATACATGTGTCAGAACCTCATTTCTTTTTATGGATGAGCAATCATATGCATGTACATTTTGTTTATCTTCATTCTGTGATGGACATTTGGGTTGTTTCCACCTTCTATCTATTGGGAATATTGTTGCTATAAACATTCATGTGCAAGTCTTTGTGTGAACATGGTTTTTCATTTCTCTTGGGTAAAATACCTAGGAATGGAATTGCTGGGTGACATGGTGATATGGTAATTCTATATTTCACCTAATGGGGAACTGCCAGAATGTTCTGCGAAGCGGCCTTACCATTTTACATGACCACAGGTGGCGCAGGAGGAGTCCGATTACTCTACATCTTCAACAACCAGAGTCTGCTCATTTGCCTGTTTGTCATCTCCACCTGGAGAACGTAAGTGGCCTGAGGGTTGGAGCTGCTCACCCCTGTACACCTCTCCCACCCTGGAACACAGTGGATGATGCATAGCAGATGAATGAGTAACATCCCTCTTCTTCTCCTAGAACCTAGCATCGCACTCGGCAGAAGAAGGGCTTTGGAAATTGTTGAAACTTGAAAAGTCTGGCGGTTGTGGAGTTTGTTTGGCATGCATACAACGTGCATTTTTTTTTTTTTTTTTTTATGAGACGGAGTTTTGCTTTTGTTGTCCAGGCTGGAGAACAATGGCGAGATCTCGGCTCACCACAACCTCTGCTTCCTGGGTTGAAGTGATTCTCCTGCCTCAGCCTCCTGAGTAGCTGGGATTACAGGCATGCGCCACCATGCCGGGCTAATTTTGTATTTTTAGTAGAAATGGGGTTTCTCCATGTTGGTCAGGCTGGTCTCAAACTCCCGACCTCAGGTGATCCACCCGCCTTGGCCTCCCAAAGTGATGGGATTACAGGTGTGAGCCACCGCGCCTGGCCCCCGATGTGTATTTAATTTTTAGGCAGAATTTAAAATCATTCATTCCCCTCCCTCACCCCATATAAACACACATACTCCACACACACAAACAATGAAATATCACTCTCTTATTTAATTCTCACAACTGCAAACAAATCTATGAACTCACATCAAGGTCATGGAGCCAAACCCCGTGGCAAGTAGGGTGGCTTAGGCGCATTCCACGATCTGTCATGGAATGCTGGGATGTGGCAGTTTTATTAAAGACAGGGTTAAAAATGTCACACCAAGCCAGGCGTGTTGGCTCACGCCTGTAATCCCAGCACTTTGGGAGGCCGAGGTGGGCAGATCACGAGGTCAGGAGTTCGAGATCAGCCTGACCAACATGATGGAACCCTGTCTCTACTAAAAATACAAAACAATTACCCAGGTGTGGTGGTGCCCACCTGTAATCCCAGCTACTCAGGAAGCTGAGGCAGGAGAATCGCTTGAACCCAGGAGGCGAAGGTTACAGTGAGTCAAGATCACGCCATTGCACTCCAGCCTGGGCGCTAGAGCAAGACTTAGTCTAAAAAAGAAAGAGAGAAAGAAAGAAAATGTCACACCTACAGGCACAGAGGGGTTTCTTTTGCTCATTTCTTTGGTCCAGCTCAGAAATTCTGCAAATCAGGGCAGTTGGTCAAGTGATCTAAAATGAAGTCCAGTCTCTATTGTTTACCATTTGTGAGGCTGTGGACAGGTTACTTTTTCTCTCTGGGTCTTACTTTTCTCATGCATCAATGGGATAACAATGTTCACCCCCAGAGTGTTATTATTAAGATAATATTTTTATTTTTACTTTGAGACAGGTTCTCACTCTGTTGCCCAGGCTGGAGTATAGTGGCAGTGGCATGATTATGGCTCACTGTGCCTCAACCTCCCTGACTCAAGTGGTTCTCCTACCTCAGCCTCCTGAGTAGCTGGGACTACACATGTGTGACACCACACCTGGCTAAATGTTTTTTTTTGGAGGCAGAGTTGCTCTGTTGCTCAGGCTGGAATGCAGTGGTGCGATCTTGGCTCACTGTAACCTCCATCTTCTGGGTTCAAGCAATTCACCTGCCTCAGCCTCCTGAGTAGCTGGGATGACAGCCACATGCCACCATGTCCGGCTAATTTTTGTATTTTTAGTAGAGATGGGGTTTCACTATGTTGGCCAGGCTAGTTTCAAACTCTTGACCTCAAGGGATCTACCCACCTTGGCCTCCCAAAGTGCTGAGATTACAGGTGTGAGCCACTGTGCCCGGCCCTGGCTAAATTTTTTTACATTTTTGGTAGACATGGGATCTTACTGTGTTTCCCAGGTTGGTCTCAAACTCCTGAGCTCAAGTGATCCTTCCATCTCAGTCTCCCAAAGTTCTGGGATTACAAGTGTGAGCCACCAAGCCTGGCCTATTAATATATGACTATAAGGATTAAGTGAAGTGATATGCAATCACACCTTCAATAACTCCCCTCCTACTTAAAGTAAAATCCAAAGTCAAAGAAACCAGGATGCCTGGTTATCGTAATTCTAGGTTACTTGAACCTCAAAGCTCAGATGCAATAAAGATGCCCAAATCCTGGGAGAAGAGGACAGGAATTCCAGGGGGTCCAAACTTACTTTCTGAATTCTGCCAAGGAGAAACGGTATCCTATAAACAGCTTGGCAGCTAAGGGAAAAGCCAGCTGTGGTCCTTATCAACCGTGACCATCTATAGGATCATCCAAATTGGGGTGCTCGTACGGATAACACAGATACTATTAATAATCACACGCGGACTGCAAGCATTAACCAGGATGGTCCTTGGCAAATGGGGCTGCAGGCTCACCCCAGTGTATCTGTTTGCAAGATCTGGAGGGCTGGCCTCCTCAGCAAGCCTCTGGCGCATGTTTGAGTTGCTCTTCAGCTGTTAAACTCTAGGCGCTCTCATCAAAGTGTTTTTCTGATAAGAAGATCGAAGTCCACTGAGAATAATCCAGTTAAGATGAATGGGTTCTTCTACTCTGTGTCCATGTTACAGTTTTCAAGCTTCAATAGCTACCTGCCTCGGGTCTCCTCTGTAAGTCACCAATAACCCAGTTTGATTGTATTAAAGGCACTGGAGTTTCTTAGGTCAAAAAGAATTGGCATAACTAATATAGAAATAGTAGTTATTATTTTCCCAGCAGCTCTTCCGCGCCAGGCACTGTTCGGAGTCATTTCGGCACCATGATCTTCCCTGGAGGTGGTTGCTGTCAGACCCACTTTACAGGCGAGGACACTCAGGCTCAGAGTAAATAAGGAAATTGTGTGAGGTCACACCGCCTCTAAGGCGCAGGCCTGAGAATCTGAATCTGGGGAGGTCTGACAGCAGGTCCTGGCTCTTGTATCTGTGTAGTCTTTTTCTTGTATGGTCTTTGATCTGCCTTCTCTGGAACCCTGGGGTTAAATGATCTCTCCACAGGAATCCTTAAGCAGGTGCCCACAGACTCCCAAGCAATCCTTGAATAGAATTTATGATACATTGATTAACAAACAGGCACACAAAAACACATATATGCTCTAATCTGCATTTTCTCATTTTTCTCCCTTCTTTCTTTTATTTAGTTTTTTGAGACGCAGTCTTGCTCTGTCGCTCAGGCTGGAGTGCAGTGTCGAGATCCCTTCGTCTCCCAGGCTCAAGCGATTCTTGTGTCTCAGCCTCCTGAGTAGCTGGAACTACAGGCATGTGCCACCACACCCAGCTGATTTTTGTATTTTAAGTAGGGTTGTGCCTGTTGGCCAGGCTGGTTCCAAACTCCTGACTTCAAGTGATCTGCCTGCCTCAGCCTCCCAAAGTGCTGGAATTACAGGTATGAGCCACTGTGCCCAGCCCATTTTCCTCCTTTGGAATATAGGCAAACCACAGCAGAATTAGCAGCCCTTGAGACTGTGTCACCAATGGAAACCAGATAGTTTCATATTACACCAGAGTTACAAATAATAGGAAATAGCATTTATAGTTATTGCTATTGCAAAATTACAGTTGTTAAAATCCCCACTGCATCTTGTCACTTAATGTGTTAATAAAAATGCACTCATATTACCATATTACATATCTGATTTAACACTTTTAGGGGAATTGCGTTTTAATGTAATTGGCTTTCTTTGCAAGCCTGTATGTTTTTTATGTGTTTGAAAACGTCCTGAGAACAGAACCACAGGCTTCCTCAGATAGCCAACAGGGTCCATGGTACAAAACGGTGGAACTACTGCAAAGACTTGAGGAATGGGCCATTTATTCTTTTTTTTTTTTTTTGAGACGGAGTTTCACTCTTGTTGCCCAGGCTGGAGTGCAATGGTGCAGTCTTGGCTCACTGCAACCTCCACCTCCCAGGTTCAAGTGATTCTCCTGCCTCAGCCTCCCAAGTAGCTGGGATTACAGGCGCCCACCACCACGCCCAGCTAATTTTTTGTATTTTTAGTAGAGACAGGGTTTCACTATGTTGACCAGGCTGATCTCAAACTCCTTACCTCAGGCAATCCACCTGCCTTGGCCTCTCAAAGTACTGGGATTACAGGCGTGGGCCACTGCGCCTGGCCATCATTCCCTCTTTATGTGCAAAATTTCATATAATTTCCCCATAACATCACCAAAACCTACACATGGAAGTAGAGAAAGCCTTAATGGAAATTTCTCACTCATTTATTTCTTTTTTTGAGACAGAGTCTCTGTTGCCCAGGCTGGAGTGCAGTGGCGTGATCTCAGCTCACTGCAACCTCCACCTCCTGGGCTCAAGCAATTCTCCTTCTCAGCCTACTGAGTAGCCAGGACCACAGATACATGCCATCAAGCCCAGTAGATTTTTGCATTTTTAGTAGAGACAGGGTTTTTACCATGTTGGCCAGGCTGGTTGAACTCCTGACCTCGGCCTCCCAAAATGCTAAGATTATAGGTATGAGCTCCTGTGCTCAGCCCATTTATTTCTTAAATGGACATTAATTGGGCATCTCCTGTGTACCAGGCCCTGTGAGTGGCATGAGAGATACAAGAGGGGACGGACGAACAGAGATGGAAGTCCTAGCTTTCATGGAGCTGACATTATAAGAAGTCAAGGCAACAATCAAACAATAATCACACATAGAATTAGCTAACCTAAGTGTGACGAGCTGTGGCAGAATGCACTGGGAATTCTTTAACCAAGTACTGTTTGTCTAAGATGTGAAGAAGGACTGAGTGCCAACAAGGCAAAGAGGGTTAGGCAGAGCAGCCCAGGCCCTGCAGCAGGGAGCTGAACCAGCTCTCTCAGGCTCAGCAGAGCCAACTCTTACATTTTCAGTAATTTTGTGATCTGATTGTTAAACACAGCCATTATTAAAATTGTTATATGGCTCATGCCTGTAACTCCAGCACTTTGGGAGGCCAAGGTGGGCAGATCACAAGGTCAGGAGATCCTGGCCAACATGGTGAAACCCTGTCTCTACTAAAAATACAAAAAATAGCTGGGCATGGTGGAGCAGACCTATAGTTCCAGCTACTCAGGAGGCTGAGGCAGGAGAATCGCTTGAACCTGGGAGGTGGGGGTTGCAGTGAGCCGAGATTGTGCCACTGCACTCTAGTCTGGGCGACAGAGCAAGACTCTGTTTCAAAAAAAAAAAAAAAATGTTATATAAACTTTCAATTAAATACATTATATTAAAAACAAACAAAATATCTCTAGCACAGCTCTAGAGGTCTTAACTGGTGGAGACTGATGTATTCATATACCATGCGAAGATAATGGATTCTCTTCCTCCCTCCTTCCCTCCTTCCCTCCCTCTCGTCCTTCCTTCCTTTCTTCTTTCCTTCCTTTTTTTTTCAGAGACAGAGTCTTACTCTGTTGCCCAGGCTGGAGTGCAGTGACTCAATCTTAGCTCACTGCAGCCTTGAACTTCTGGAATCAAGCACTCCTCTCAGGTCACTCTCCTGAGTAGCTGGGACTACAGGTGCATGCTATCATGTCCACCTAATTTTTAAACTTTTTGTAGAGATGTGGTCTTACTATGTTGCTAGGGCTGGTCTCAAACTCCTGGCCTCAAACAATCCTCCTGCATTGACTTCCTAAATTACTGGTATTACGGGCGTGAGCCACCATGCCCAGTCTCCCACACATTCTAATCAATTGTATCTTGAACACCACTCATTTCAGCAGTTAAAATTATTTCTAGTATCCTTTCCAGCAAACCCTCTGGTGCAGGGTCCTATAACAACATCTGAAATGCTTAAGCAACTATCACTGCAGGGTGGGTTCCTGATTAGGGTACTTTAAATACTGACTAATTCACTCTGGGTTGCAAATTTAAGTTCATTAATACACACTCCCTCCTGCTCCACACTATTTGCTCTGGAGATTTTGTGTTTGGAGACAGGGTCTCACCCTGTCGCCCAGGCTGAAGTGCAGTTGTGGGATCATGGCTCACAGCAGCCTTGAACTCTAGGGCTCAAGTAAGCCTCCCACCTTAGCCTCCCAAGTAACTGGGACTACAGATGCATGCCACCAATGCTGGGCTAATAATAATAATAACAGTAATTTTTTTGAGAGGGAGTCTTGTTCTGTCACCCAGGCTGGAGTGCAGTGACACGATCTCGGCTCACCGCAACCTCCGCCTACCAAGTTCAAGCAATTCTCCTGCCTCAGCCTCCTGAGTAGCTGGGATTACAGGCATGTGCCACTATGTCCAGCTAATTTTTATATTTTTAATAGACACAGGGTTTCATCATTTTGGTCAGGCTTGTCTCGAACCCCTGACCTTATGATCCACCTGCCTCAGCCTCCCAAAGTGCTGGGATTACAGGCATGAACCACTATGCCCGGCCTATTCATCTTAATTTCAAATGTGATTCGAGTCCTGTATTTTGTTTGCTAACTCTGGCAAAACTAGTTAAAAGACAAAAGAAATGTATGTTCTAGACCTAGTGAAATAGTGGTGAATGTCTCATTAAGAGGTATAGGTTGAATGAATAAGAAAAGCCTGGGCTAGGGGCGGTGGCTCATGGTTGTAATCCCAGCACTTTGGGAGGCTGAGGTGGGCAGCTCACCTATTAGGAGTTTGAGGCCAGCCTGGCTAACATGGCAAAACTCCATCTCTACTAAAAATAGAAAAATTAGTTGGGTATGGTGATGTGTGCCTGTGATCCCAGCTACTCAGGAGGCTGAGGTAGGAGAATTGCTTGAACCCAGGAGGCAGAGGTTGCAGTGAGCCGAGATTGCGCCACTGAACTCCAGCCTGGGAGACAGAGTGAGACTCTATCTCAAAAAAAAAAAAGTAAAGCCTGGCACATAGTAGGTGTCCTGTACATTATAGGTGCTCAGTAAATGTTAGATGTTATTATAAAATAGCTAGGACCAGGCACATAGTAGGTTCAGTGCCTGGCACATAGTAGGTGCTCAGTAAAGATTAGATGTTACTATAAAATAGCTAGGACCAGGTCCACAATTCAACAGACTAATATCTACCAGCCTGTAGCTCCTTGACAGTGCTCCCTTTGATCTCCAAGGCTTGTCGAAGAGCTTCCCACAGTGAAAGAACCCTGTAATATTTATTCAATAACTAGAAGCCCCTTTTTGCTCAATGAATGGAGAAACCCCCTTTTGTAAAAACGCACTGATTGCAGAGCCCTCACTTGGTTTTTCACCCCTTCTCTGCACTGATTCATTCACGGCAGTCCTTTGAATACACAGTGGGGTCACTTTGCTTGGAATAGTCTCTGAAGTCTGGAAAGAGAATCCTTTTAGATAAAGCCCCCACAATTAGCTCCTCTCCTCATCTGCCTCCTCCACCTCCTCCAGAGGCTGCTGCCTTCTAGGTTCTACCTTTGAGAGCTCAGGTGCCTGCTGCCAATTACATTTCCACCCTACTTGTGAAACTACTGTGTAATTAGCCTAATTACAGGATTGCAGGCTATGGCAGCAGGCTGCCTGGGAAGGGGTATTAACCCTGCATCTTCCATGCACATTACAGGCACTCAGTGTCCCAGGACTAGGGAGGTAGGCTCCAGGCCTTCCACCCAGGCTCTGGGTGGCCACTCCTGCCAAGTTGTTCCCTTTCAATGGCCAGAATATTCAACAGTCTTTTCAGAGTCTGTCCACTACAAAGCAACAACAGCAACGTAGTAATACTAGCACACTCATGGCAAAACATTTTCAACAGGACGGAAGTATAAAGTGAGACATAAAAGTTACCTGAACTGACCGGGCGCGGTGGCTCACGCCTGTAATCCCAGCAATTTGGGAGGATGAGAGGGGCAGATCACAAAGTCAGGAGATGGAGACCCTCCTGGCCAACATGGTGAAACCCCATCTTTACTAAAAATACAAAAAGTTAGCTGGGTGTGGTGTCACGTGCTTGGAATCCCAGCTACTCGGGAGACCGAGGCAGGAGAATCACTTGAAACTGGGAGGCGGAGATTGCAGTGAGCCAAGATTGCACCACTGCACTCCAGCCTGGCGACACAGTGAGACTCCGTCACGCACACACACAAAAGTTGTCCAAACCTGCACACGTACTCCCTTAATTTAAAAAAAGGTTGAAAGAAGAAAAAAAAGTCTGAACGTTCATCACCTGCATTCTAGTTCCACATCCCCGAAGTAACAATATCTAAAATAACAATATCTATCAAATGTAGAGAGAAATGTCCTACACACAAGCAAGCTATATGTATAGATATAGTCTTTGTTCTGCTAATGTTTAGTCTCTCTAAATAATAAGTCGAAAACTATGTACAGTTGTGTTTTATATAGATATATTCACCCATAAATGTCTATTCAATTTACTTCACACAATGAGATTATACAATACACAGGCTTTTGTGACTTGCCTTTGGTGCTAAATGATATATCCTGTCTGTCTTTAATGCCTGCATATTAGTGCTAGCTCTATTATTTTTTATGAGGCTGTGTGATATTCAACAGAAGGAACATGTCATAATTTATTTAACTGGTTGCCTATTACGAAGCATTTAGATTGCGTACAGATTTATGCCATAAAAATAATACATAACTCCAGCACTTTGGGAGGCTGAGGTTAGTGGATTGCTAGAGCCCAGTAGTTTGAAACAAGCTGGGCAACATGGCAAAACCCTGTCTCTACAAAAATCCAAAAAATCCCACGAATTAGTTGGGCATGTGGGGTGCGCCTATAGTCTTAGCTACTAGGGAGGCTGAGGTGGGAGGATTGCTTGAGCTTAGGAGGTCAAGATTGCAGTGAGCTCAGATTGTGCCACTGCACTTCAGTCTGGGAACAGAGTGAGACCCTGTCTCAAAAACAAACAAGTAAACAAACAAACAAAGGGCATGAAACCACACAAATACGTTCCTGGCACTTGTGAAGGAGATGGGGGTGGGAGGCGGCTTCCAAAGAGTTAGGTGTGGTCCAAGAAGCAAGAGTAGGGAGGCCTGGAAAGCTTCCCATTAACCCTTTAGTTAGTTGCTGGATCCTAGGAAGCCCTAGATGATTCGAGAGAGAGGCGTTGAAGGGCGGCTGTTGACCAACCAGCATGGAAACCGTCCTATATTTTAACCACCAGTGTGGTCTTCCTGGTCATAGCACTTGAATGCTGGCTGTACTTGAGTATATTCACAGGTTTCTAACCCTAGAATTCTTGGGTTAAAAGGTATAAACTCTTTTAGTCTCAATAAGTCTATTATCAAACTTTCCCTTGGAGTCTTTTCTTTTCTCATAAAAATTAAACAATAATAGTAATAGCATTTATGAGAGCAAAGCTACGTACTAAAGACTTTTTATACTTGATGTCCTGCAATTTTCTAAGAGGGCTACGCGACAGGCACTTTTATCAACCTCATTTTACAGATGGGGAATCTGAGACTCATAGGTAAATGACCTGTCAAGGTTCACACAGCAAATTAGAGGTGTTGCGATTCAAATTCATTTCCATGGGGCCCTGAAACCACCATTCTACTGGCTTTCTAAATCTTGTTGAGCTGGGCGCGGTGGCTCATGGCTGTAATCCCAGCACTTTGGGAGGCTGAGGTGGGTGGATCACCTGAGGTCAGGAGTTTGAGACCAGCCTGGCCAACATGGCAAAACTCCGTCTCTATTCAAAATACAAAATATTAGCCAGGCATGGCGGCAGGTGTACGTAATCCCAGCAATTTGGGAGGTGGAAGCAGGAGAATTGCTTGAACCTGAGAGGCAGAGGTTACAGTGAGCCAAGATCACACTATTGTACTCCAGCTTGGGCAACAGAGTGAGACTCTGTCTCGAAAAAAAAAAAAAAAAATCAAATCTTATTGACATGTGAAGATCAGGAAGGAGGCCCACAATCTCCCCATCACAGGGTCCATAAGCACACCTGCATACATGTGCAAAGACACACTTGGATATAGATGGACACAAGCAGCTGGGATGAAAACCAAAGATGGCAAAAAGAGAAAAGAACACGATTAATATCAGGACACTGTCAACAGCAATTTGTGTCACAGTGAACGGCACTTCTATCAATTGGCTACACAACCTGGGCCTTTTCAGGCCTCAGATTTTTTTTTTAAACAGTAAAATGGGAATTATTATCCACTCCAATAGAAGTGTTGAGCAGAATTGAGTTAATCCATGTAAAATGCCTGAGGCCTGGTATAACAATTTACAGTTACTGCTAAGGTCTCTGTGCAATGCCAAGAACATTTTTTTTTTTTTTTTTTTTGAGATGGAGTTTTGCTCTTGCTGCCCAAGCTGGAGTGCAATAGTGTGATCTTGGCTCACTGCAACCTCTGCCTCCTGGGTTCAAGCGATTCTCCTGTCTCAGTTTTCCGAGTAGCTGGGATTACAGGTGCCCACCACCATGCCCAGCTAATATTTTTTGTTTTTAGTAGAAACAGGGTTTTACCATGTTGGCCAGGCGGGTCTCAAACTCCTGACCTCAGGTGATCCACCCACCTTGGCCTCCCAAAGTGCTGGGATTACAGGTGTGAGCCACCACGCCTGGCAAGAACATCTTAAACTCTTTTTTTTTTTGAGACGGAGTCTTGCTCTGCCTCCTAGGCTGGAGTGCAGTGGCACAATCTTGGCTCACCGAAACCTCTGCCTCCTGGGTTCAAGCAATTCTCCTGCCTCAGCCTCCTGAGTAGATGGGACTACAGGTGCCCACCACCATGCCCAGCTAATTTTTGTATTTTGAATAGAGACAGTTTCACTATCTTGGCCAGGCTGGTCTCGAACTCCTGACCTCAGGTGATCTACCCGACTTGGCCTCCCAAAGTGCTGGGATTACAGGCGTGAGCTACAGTGCCCAGCCCATCTTAAACTCTTGGCAGTATAGTTCTATAATATATAACCAAGCAACAGTCCTGCTGCAACCACATTAAAACTCGTCCAAAAACATTTCCCAATCCTATGAATAATTATTTACCATTAAAAAAATCAGAGGTCGGGCACAGTGCCTCTCAACTGTAATCGCAGCACTTTGGAGGCTGAGGTGGGTAGATTACTTGAGGCCAGAAGTTTAAGATCAGCCTGAGTAACACGGTGAAATCCCCATCTCTACAAAAAAATACAATAAATTAGCCTGGAGTCGTGGTGCATACCAGTAGTTCCAGCTACTTGGGAGGCTGCGGCAGGAGAATCGCTTGAATCTGGGAAGCAGAGGTTGCAGTGTGCCAAGATCACGTCACTGCACTCCAGCCTGGGTGACAGAGAAAAAAAATCAGAAACGTGATTAAATTTAAAAAGACAAGGATGAAAATCAAGTGCAATGCAATCTATAGTACTGTTAACATTTTGACATTTATGTTGATATACATTTGTATTCTATTAAAAGTCCCCAATGTTCTGTCTTGTTGCACATTCTGCTGGGGGCTGGTTTTTCTCTCCCTCCAGGCCATTCTCCACCGTCTGACCACCTTGTGCCTTGGAATCCAGCTTTTGGGCAGCTCCCATGACCCTCGCTGTCTTTAACTGAAACACAATGTCCACACGTTCTGAAAGGTTTTCCCTTCTGGCCTTCTTCTCTCTCCATTTTCTTTCTGCTCATCAGGTCTTTGAACAGAGTAACCTGCTTTCCTGGCTGAACCCCAGTAGATACTGTGGGAATCTAGTTTCTTTACACTGGGGGTCCTGGGGCTCCCTTTCAGGGCATCTGTCTCTGCACCCCCATCCCCTGACATCACCTGATTATACTTCATTATACTGACTGGTTAATACCTGCTATAGATTGAATGTGTCCCCCAAAGTTCATACGTTGGAAACTTAATCCCCAGTGCAATAGCATTGAAAGGCAGGGCATAAACGAGATGATGAGGTCAAATGAGGGCTCTGCCCTCATGAACGGATTAATGGTGTCATCGTGGGAGTGGGTTAGTTAGCAAATGAGTTTGGCCCCCTCTTGCTGGCTCATGCTCTTTTGCCTTTCTGGCTTCCACTATGAGATGACACAGCAAGAGGGCTCTTGCCAGAGAGCCTTCATCTTGGCTGCAGAGCCAACAGTCAAATACATTTCTTTTCTTTATAAATTACCTCCTCTGTTGTATTTGTTATAGCAACACAAAACTAAGACATAATCTGTCAGTCTCCACCAGGGGTCTGTGAGCTACATGAAGGCAGCTGGCCATGCTAAAGTGAACCAAAATAGAGCCTCGATGTCTAGCATAAGACCTTGGCACGATGTGCTCAATATGCACTCACTGAATTGATGAGCAAATCCGTGTGATTTTTACTTAATATAGAACCGAAGCGGGGGATGTATGTGTCTTTACGTTCCTTGAGACAGGTTAGGGTGGGAGAGTAATGGACTGAACCAGGAACACTCTCCTTCACTGGGATACCTTAGAACCTATATCATGGGCTTTGCAGTCTCTCAAGAATCATGCAATGACAAACATCTGGAGTTCATTCCAGCAAAGAGCTAGAGAAACAGGAATAGTATTACTCATTACTAATGTGCATAGACTCTCTATAGGATATCTAGATTCTACAAGTATTGCACCCAGTGGCTGGTGCACAGAAACCAAAGTTTCAACCACACTGTGTTGCACAGATATTTCTTCTGCAGTTCCCATTACTACTTTTATTTAAAAGGCATGCAGACAGGTGTCTTGTTTTGCAGATATTTGATGTGCAGTGGGATACTGAAATGAACATCAATAGAATCAATAGGCGGAGAACATTAAGAGAGTGTTTGTAGATGTGCAGGAAGGTTTATGCGTGCATGTATGGGACTGCGTGGGTGAGAATAAGCAGAGCCATTTGAAGTGGTTGAGAATGTGTTTTTTCTCCAGAAAAGAGGTGTGATCTGAGAGACCAAAATAGACACCCCTCTGTTAACTAAGATGAACTCTAAGATTAAAGAAACAAAGTTACCTACAAGGGCTCAGGACCTGGCTGGCATGGCACATTTCTAAACTCCTATGGCTGCAAGAAAAACCACGATCGCTGAAGTTCCTAACAATAGGCATTAACAGGTCCCTCCTAACTTTGATTTACAACCCAGATGACTACAGCTCTGATTGAACAAAGACCTTACAAACATTCTTCTCTGATAAGTTACTACAGATTTTTAGCCAGTTTCAGCCAGTTGTAGAGGCTGCGTACAAACTGTCATGCCCTTTAGTTTACCTTTTAATGTAAAGAGCCAAATTTCACCACATTTTAGTGCTAAAACTTAGGATGTATGTTACATACATCTGATGGTCTGATTCCTCTAGCTAGGACTTCCAGTACTATGTTGAGTAACAGTGGTGAAAGTGAACATCCTGGGCATGATCTAGATCTTAGAGGAAAGGCTTTCCATTTTTTCCCATTCAGTATAATACTAGCTGTGGATCTCACATATGGCTTTTTTTATGTTAAGCTATGTTCCTTTTCCTTCTATCTTCCCTTCTTTGGAGGGTTTTTTTTTTATCATGAAGGGATGGTGAATTTTGTCAAATACTTTTTCATCATCGATTAAAATGATCATATAGCTTTTGTCCTTCATTCTGTTGACATGATGTGTCACATTAGATTTGTGTATGTTGAGCCATCCTTGCATACCAGGGATAAATTCCACTTGCTCATGATGAATGATCTTTTAAATATTTTGTTGAATTTGGTTCACTAGTATTTTGTTGAGAATTTTGGCATCAATATTTATCAGAGATAGTGGCCTGTAGTTCCTGTTTTTTTTGGTATGTCTTTGTCTGGTTTTGGTTTCAGGGTAATACTGGCATCATAGAATGAGACTAGAAGTATTCCCTACCTTTTTATTTTTTGGAATAGCTTGAGTAGGATTAGAATTAGTTCTTTAAATGTTTGGTCAAATTCAGCAGTAAAGCCATTGGGTCCTGGGCTTTTCTTTTCTGGGAGTAAATTTTTTATTATGACTGTGATCTTGTTGCTTGTTATTGGTCTGTTCAGATTTTGGTTTCGCTCATGGTTCAATCTTGGTAGGTTGTATGTGTAGGGATTTGTCCATTTCTTCTAGATTTTTTAACTTATTGGCACATAGTTGCCACAGTAGCCACTAATGATCCTTTTAATTTCGGCAGTGTCAGTTGTAATGTTTCTTCTTGCAGCTAATTTTGGTTATTTGGATCTCCTTTTTTTCTTAGTCTGGCTAAAGGTTTGTCAATTTTGACTTTTCAAAAAGTCAACTTTCTATGTCATTTATCTTTTGTATTGTTTTCATAACTTCAATTTTATTTATTTCTGCTCTGATTTTTATTATTTCTTTTTTTCCTACTAATTTTGGGCTTGATTTGCTCTTGATTTTCTACTTCTTTAAGATGCATTATTAGATTTTTGTTTGTTTGTTTTTGAGATGGAGTCTTGCTCTGTTGCCCAGGCTGGAGTGCAGTGGTGCGATCTCAGCTCACTGCAACCTCTGCCTCCCAGGTTCAAGTGATTCTCTTGCCTTAGCCTCCTGAGTAGCTGGGATTACAGGCACTGACCACAGTGCCCAGCTAATTTTTGTATTTTTAGTAGAGTTGGAGTTTCACTATGTTGGCCAGACTGGTCTTAAACTACTGACCGCAAGTGATCTACCTGCCTCAGCCTCCCAAAGTGCTGGGGTTATAGGAGTGAGCCATTACACCCAGCCTCATTAGGTTGTTTATTTGAAGTTTTTCTTCTTTTTTTGATGTAGCCACTTATAAACGTCCCTCTTAGTACTGCTTTGGCTGTATCCCATAGGTTAGGGTATGCTGTGTTTTCATTATCATTTGGTTCAAGAAATATTTCAATTTCCTTATTCATGTCTTCATTGACCCACTGGTCATTCAGGAGCTTATTGTTTAATTTCCATGTATTTGTGTAGTTTCCAAAACTCCTCGTTATTAGTTTCTAGTTTTATTCCATTGTGGTCAGAGAAGACAATTGATATTATTTCAATTTTTTTGAATGTTTAAAGACTTGTGATCTAACATATGGCTTATCCTTGAGAATAATCTATGCGCTGAAGAAAAAATTGTGTATTCTGCAGCTGTTGAATGACGTGTTCTGTAAATATCTATTAGGTCCATTAGGTCTATAGACTTAATATCTATTAAGTCTGATGTTTCTTTGTTGACTTTCTGTCTGGAAGATTGGTACAATGCTGAAAGTAGAGTGCTGAAGTTTTTTTTTTTTTTTCCTCATAACTTTCTTGGAGTATGATGTTTCTAGCTATTATTGTATTGGGGCTTAGCTCTCTCTTTAGCTCTAACAATATTTGCTTTATATATTTGGGTGCTCCAGTGTTAGGTGCATATATAGTTACAATTGTTGTATCTTCTTGTTGGAATTGACCCCTTTATCATTATCTAGTGACTTTCTTTGTCTCTTCTTATACTCTTTGTCTTGAAATCTATTTTGCATAAGTATAGCTATTTCTATACTTTTTTTAATTGCAATTGACATGGAATATCTTTTTCCACCCCTTTATTTTTATTCTATGTATGTCTTTGGAGGTGAAGTGTGTCTCCAAACAAGATCATTGGATTTTGTTTTGTTTTGTTTTTTTCCATTCAGCCACTCTGTCTTTTGTTGAAAAGTTCATTCCATTTACATTCTATGTTATTATTGATAAGTAAGGACTTACTCCTGCCATTTTGTTCTTTGTTTTCTGGTTGTTCTGTGGTTTTCCTTCTTTCTTTTATTCTTGTCTTTTTTTTCAGTGAAGATGATTTTCTTTGGTGATGTGATTTAGTGTCTTGCTTTTTATTTTTTTGTGTATTCATTGTATGTTTTTTGGTTTGAACTTACCATAAGGCTTGCTAATACTACCTTATAACCCATTATTTTAAGCTGATAACAGTTTATCACTGTTTGCATAAACAAATGAACAAACAAAAATAAAACTAATAAAGACTCTACACCTTAACTTTTTCCACTCTGCTTTTTAACTTTTTGTTGTTTCTATTTATATCTTATTGTACAGTCTGTGCCTTGAAAAGTTGTTGTAGTTATTATTTTTTATTGGTTCATTGTTTAGTCTTTCTACTTGGGATAAGACTAGTTTACATACCACAATTACAGTGTTATAATAGTCTGTGTTTTTTGTGTACTTACCAGTGAGTTTTGTACCTTCAGATGCTTTCCTATTGCTCATTAACACCCTTTTCTTTCTGATTGAAGTACTCCCATTAGCATTTCTTGTAGGACAGGTCTGGTGTTGAGGAAATCCTTCAGCTTTTATTTGTCTGGGAAGGTCTTTATTTCTCCTTCATGTCTGAAGGATATTTTTGCTGATATGCTATTCTATGGTAAAAGGTTTTCCTTCAGCACTTTAATATGTCATGCCACTGTCTCCTGGCCTGTAAAGTTTCCACTGAAATTCTGTTGCCAAAGGTATTGGACCTCCACTGTATATTATTTGCTTATTTTCTTTTGCTGCTTTTAACTTTCAACATTTCTTCTTTATCCTTGACATTTGGGAGTTTAATGATTAAATGCATTGAGGTAGTCTTCTTTGGGTTAAGTCAGCTTGGTGGTCTATAACCTTCTGGTAGTACGATATTGATATCTTTCTCTAGGTTTGATAAGTTCTCTGTTATTATCCCTCTGAATAAACTTTTTACCCCTATCTCTTTCTCTACTTCCTCTTTAAGGCCAATAGCTCTTAGATTTGCCCTTTTGAGCCTATTATCTAGATCTTGCAGTCATGCTTTGTTGTTTTTTATTCTTTTTTTAAATCTCCTGTGACTGTGTATTTTCAAATAGGCTGTCTTCAAGCTCGCTAATTCTTTCTTCTCTTAATCAATCTGCTGTTAAAAGATTCTCATTCATTCTTCATTATGTCAGTTGCATTTTTCAGATCCAGAATTCCTGTGTGAGTCTTTCTAATTATTTCAATATCGTTAAATTTACCTAATACATTTTGAATTCTTTCTCTTTTTTGTTTTTGAGACAATGTCTCACTCTGTTGTCCAGGCTAAAGTGCAGTGGTGCAATCATGGCTCACTGCAGCCTTAACCTCCCAGGCTCAAGCGATTCTTCCACCTTGGCCTCCTAAGTAGCTGAGACTAGAGTTGTAAATCACCACACCTGCCTGTTTTTAAAAAATGTTTTGTAGAGACAGGGTCACCCTATTTTGCCCAGGCTGGTCTCAATGTCCTGGGCTTAAGCGATCCTTCTGCCTCGGCTTTCCAAAGTGCTGGGATTACAAGCGTGAGCCACTATGCCTGGCATCCTTCTCTTTTTATCTTGAATTTCTTTGAGTTTCCTCAAATCAGGTATTTTGAATTCTCTGTCTGAAACCTCACATATCTCTGTTTCTTCCGGATTGGTCCTGGGTGCCTTATTTAGTTCATTTGGTGAGGCCATGTTTTTCTGGATGGTGTTGATACTTTTAGACAGTCTTCAGTGTCTGGGCATTGACGAGTTAGGTATTTATTGTAGACTTTACAGACTGGGCTTGTTTGTACCTGTCCTTGGGAAAGCTTTCTAGATAGTCAATAGGACTTGGGTCTTGTGATGTAGATTGTGTCTGCTTTAGGTGGCACCCAAAGCCCAGTAATGCTGTGGTTCTTGCAGATTTGTGGAGGTATTATATTGATGGTCTTGGACAAGATTCAGAAGAATTCTCAGGATTACTAGGCAGAGACTCTTATTCTCTTCTCTTACCTTCTCCCAAACAAATGGAAACTTTCTGTCTGTCCTGAGCCACCTGGAGCTGTGGATAGAGTGACACAAACACCCCTGTGGCCGCCACCACTAGGACTGCACTGGGCCAGCATAGCACTGGATCTTGCTCAAGACCTGCTGTAACAACTCCCTGGCTAAAGCCTGTGTTCGCTCAAGGTCCTGGGGCTCAATAAACAGCAGATGGCAAAGCCAGTCAGGCTTCTGTCCTTCACTTCAGTGTGGCGAGTTGCC
The DNA here is from genome assembly GCA_004027715.1 of Plecturocebus donacophilus. Lineage (NCBI taxonomy): Eukaryota > Metazoa > Chordata > Mammalia > Primates > Pitheciidae > Plecturocebus > Plecturocebus donacophilus. The sequence goes on along the minus strand of PVKP010013787.1, from coordinate 34,347 downwards.
CCAGGCCCTGAACGTGTCCAGAGGTGCTGTTCGTGAGCCAGGGACTAGAGTTGAAACCCTTAGAAGTCTACCTGCCGTTCTAGTGTACTGCAGCTGGGCTGGCACTTACCGAGATGCACTCCTTCCCACTTTTCCCTCTTCTTTCCAAAGGCAGAGGAGCCTTATCACATGGCCACCACCTCCACAGGCCCATGTGGAGTACTGCCAGACTACTACTGACGTTCCCTTACGGCCCAAGGGCTCTTCAGTCAGCTTGTGATAAATGCTGTCTGGCCAGGGACTCGCCCTTCAAGGCAGTGGGCTCCCCTCTCATCACCCAGGGCGGGTACAGAAATATTGTCCAAGAGCCAAGATCTGGAATTGGACCCCAACAGCCTGCTTGGTGCTCTATACCACTATGGCTGAGCTGGTACCTGCTTTTTCGTTCTTATGAAGGTGCTTTCCTTTTGCACAGATAGTTGTTAAATTGGTGCCCTAATGCGGGAATGATCAGTGTAGCGTTCTATTCTTCCGTCTTGCTCCACCCCAGGTCTCCCTAGAGATTATTTAAAGTATACAGGAGGATGTGTGTAGGTTACATGCAAATACCACATCATTTTATATAAGATAATTGAGCATCCATGGATTTTGGTATCCTTGAGGGCTTCTGGAACCAATCTCCATGGATACCGAGGGATGACTGTATATGAGATCATATTATAAGAACCATTTGGCTGGGCGCAGTGGCTCATGCCTGTAATCCCAGCACATGGGGAGGCTGAGGTGGGCATATCACCTGTGGTCAGAAGTTCAAGACCAGCCTTGCCAACATGGTGAAACCCCGTCTCTACTGAAAATACAAAATTAGTCAGGCATGCACCTGTAATCCCAGCTACTCGAGAGACTGAGGCAGGAGAATCGCTTGAACCCAGGAGGCAGAGGTTGCAGTGAGCCGTGATCACACCACTGCATTCCAGCCCCGGTGACAAGAGTGAAACTCCATCTCAAAAAAAAAAAATCATTTACCCTGTGTTTTAGTCAAGGACATTGAGCACCTTTCATTACATATTCTTTACTGCAATTCTTAGGACTATCCAGCATTCTATTTTATGGTAGGCTATAATATGTTATTCCTTTGTTGTACATCATTTAGGCTGTTTTCAATTTTTCACTATTTATTATAGTTCAGTTTGGCATTTAAACACATCTACTTACCAAATGAAATAGTACTTGGGAAAAAGCTTTGTGAAAATTCGCATCATTACTTTCTTGTTATTTCCATCGTGATTGGCTTATTTGACTATGTTACTCTTTTTGCCCTGACCCAATAGAAAGTGCTCTGAGGGTGAAAATAGCTTCTTCATTCCTGCTTTGAGGTGTGCGGTCCCCAGCACAGCACTGGGCATATAAGCATATGACAGATGCTTATGGGAGAGATCAGATGGGATGGTCGGTGATGCCTGGTCAACTGCAAAAGCCTCTCATACTCCATTTGAGAACACTGATAACAGTCTATGTCCTTTTTAAGTTAAAAGTAGTTAGGAAAACATTGTATATTATTTTAACTTTTTTTTTTTCTTTTTTGAGATGGAGTGTCACTCTGTCGCCTAGGCTGGAGTGCAGTGGTGCCATTTCAGTTCACTGCAACCTCCGCCTCTCGGGTTCAAGCGATTCTCCTGCTTCTGCCTCCTACACAGCTGGGATTACAGGCGTGCATCAACACATCCAGCTAATTTTTTTGTATTTTTAGTAGAGACGAGGTTTCACCATGTTGGCCAGGCTGGTCGAACCCCTGACCTTCAGATGATCCACCCACCTCAGCCTCCCAAAGTGCTGGGATTACAGGTGTGAACCACCATGTCCAGCCAAAGATGCTTCTTTTTCTGGTATGTATTGTTGTTTAACAAACTACTTCAAAACTTGTGGCTTAAAACATCAATGGTTATTATTTCTCATGATTCTGGAAGCTTCTGGCATTTCTGTGCTTTGTAAGTATTAGCTTGGTCATATCGTCTCCCTTCTTTGTTTGCCTAGTAATTTAAAATAAACTGTTCACCAGGCAGGTACAGTGGCTTATGCCTATAATCCCAGCATTTTGGGAGGCTGAGGCAGGAAGATGGCTTGAGCGTAGGAGTTTAAGAACAGCCTAAGCAATATAGCTAGACCCCATGTCTATTAAAAACATGATAATTTTTAATAAAAAGTTGTTTGCTAGGCATGCATTTTACTTTTTATGAATTATCTCAAGTTCTGTTCTGGGATGCAGTTAAGTTCCTTGGAAATAGTTTGATCTTTTTAGGGTCTAAGATGTGTTAGGTGGGATCAGAGCAGTGTCAGTCCAGAGCTAATTATTCTCCACTGCTGAGGTGAGACTCTTCTGAGGGGTCCTCTGCCCAGTGCCTTGTGAACTGTGAGACTGTCCTGGTTGGCTGCGTGAGCTCCAATACTCTTTCCTCTCATCCAATGCTCTAATCCAAGAAAATAAGACTGAGTCCATTCTTGTGAAGCAGAATTGCCCAGGAATCCCACAGAATTATGAGAAATAACAGAAATTTGTTAGATAATAAATAACTGGAAAAAAAAAGAGATGGATCCAGTTCTTGGCACAACCTCAGGCAGGTGTTGCTAGTGTGTACTGATCGGCGCTCAGCTGAAGACCTCTGGAGGGCCCTTTGTGGATTTCTGGAGCTCTCTCTGCTGCATTTTGCTCTCCAGCATGCTGTCCACCTGAACTCCCTCACTGCCTCAGTCTCGTCTCCCCAGCCTCTCAGCTTCATCTTCTCAACTCAGAGAGAGGCTGTCCTGTCCCTCCTGGATATGTTGAGTTCGAGGTGCCTCTTACCATACTAGAAGAGATTCCTTGAAATGCTGTCTGGAAGAGTTCCCTTATAGACAACTCCTGGACTTCATAACTCAGAAAGTGGAAACGAAACACTGTGTGTCCTCACTTATAAGTGGGAGATAAGCTATGACGATGCAAAGGCATAAGAATGATGCGACGGACTTTGGGGACTTGAGGGAGGGGGATGAGGGATAAAAGACACATTGGATCTGGGTGCAGTGGCTCAAGCCTGTAATTCCAGCACTTTGGGAGGCTGAAGTGGGCAGATCACCTGACTAGCCTGACCAGCAACGTGAAACCCCGTCTCTACTAAAAATACAAAAATTAGCTGGGTGTGGTGGTGAGTGCCTGTAGTCCCAGCTACTTGGGAGGCTGAGACAGGAGAATCACTTGAACGCGGGAGGTGGAGGTTGCAGTGACCAGAGATTGCACCACTGCACTCCAGCCTGGGTGATGGAGCAAGACTCTATCTTAAAAAGAAAAAAAAAGAAAAAAAAAGACACATTGGGTATAGTGTACACTGCTTGGGTGACGGGTGCACCAAAATTTCAGAAATTACCACTGAAGAACTTATACATGTAACCAAATACCACCCGTGCCCCAAAAACTTGGGAAAAAAAATCCTGGACTTCGATTGGTCCAAGGTGAGTCAAAGGCTGAGGCAAATCTCCTGTGGAATGGGCAGGTTGTCTGTCAACGAATTGCCATGACATTTGGGATCTGATATTGGGATCGAATTGGCATCTGTAACTCCTCAAGTTATTTCAAGTACTAGGTCTTTGATTTGGTCTTTGAGCCACAAAACCTTGTTCACCTCCTTCCAGTTTAGCTAAAACAAATGAATGCGAAATAAATAAATAAACAGGTGATTCTGATAATCCCTTGTTTAAAAAGTACATGTAACACGTAAGAGATTTTATTCATGCCCTATCAGCTGCATTGTTATTTGTTGCTAATAGTAGCTAAAGTACTGACATTGATGAATGGTAGGCTTTTCAAAATATTAGTTCCATGCAGTTAGTGTGTCCTTTTAATAGTAACACTCACTCATCAGCTTCTGTGCTAGCCAGAACTCTTGCTTGAAAAGCACGGAAGTCAACTGAGAGTAGTCTAAGAAGAACTTTTACAACAAATCCCTCTACAGAAAGGAAATTGAGAGGCCGTTTAGCTCAAAAACCTGAGGAAGGGCCTGATTCAGTCTTCAGATCTCTCTCCTTCCCTCTAAGTTCTGCTTCCTTCTCCCTATCTTCACTTTCCAACTGGCGGGACCAGATTTATGTCAGCCTTAAGGTTTTGATCTCTAAATAAATAAATAAAAGAATACTTACTCTGATGTCTCTGGCCAAGTCCTGGGGAGGGGAATCTCAGGTGTTTAGGTTTGGGTCCCATGCCCCTCCTTGGTGTGGGGTCAGAAAAGGGTAGGTCCACAGGGTCATGTGATTTCAGCAGGATTCCTGTGGAGTGGGGCTTTTCATCCTTGGCAACACCGATACTCTGGGCTGGATGATTCTTTGCTGTGGGGCTGTCCTGTGCATTACAGGATGTTTAGCAACCTTCCTGGTCTCTACCCACCAAGGTACCAGTAGTTTCTCTCTCCTTTCCCTATAGTTGTGACAATAAAAAATGTCTCTAGATGTTGCCAAATGTCTTCTGGTGGGCAAAATTGCCCCCATTATGAAGCGTTTCTATGAAGCAAGAGTACCTTCCCTTGGGTAGAGATGCCGGGCAAGGCAGGGTGGGGTGGCTCACGCCTAGATTACCAACACTTTGGGAGCCTGAGCAGGGGGATCACTTGAGTTCAAGAGTTGAAGACCAGCCTGGGGCAACATGATGAGACCGTGTGCCTATTGAAAAAAAAAAAATAAATAAATGTAAAAAGCCAGGTGTGGTGGTTCATGCCTACAGAGCAGCTACTTGGGAGGCTGAGGCAGGAGGCTTGCTTGAGCCCGAGAGATGGAGGCTGCAGTGTGCTATGACAGTACAACTGCACTCCAGCCTGGGTAACAGAGTGAGACCCTGTCTCAAGAAAAAAAGAAAAGAAAAAGAAAAAAAAGAGATACTGGGTAGGAATACAGGCCCACCACCAAAGTCAATGTGTTTTCTGAGTGAAACAGAAGGTGGTGGATCTACAGATGCCATTTGTCACTGTACCATGCACAATTTCAGTGGCTGCAACTTAGTGCGGTGCTTGAATTTCACAAAATAATTTTGAGAAAGGATTCATAAAAACTGGGAATTACCTGTAAAAATGTGAGATTAATATAAGCATCATAGCAGAACTGGAATAAATGAACACTCTCTGGTGTCATGATGAAAACTATTAACTAAGACTGTGTCTGATTTTTTTTCTGTTGCTCATAACACAATCCTTGAAACTGGGTGATTTATAAGAAACAAAATATACTCCTTACAGTTCTGGAAGCTGGTTGAGGAGAGTCATCTGGTGAGGGCCTCCTTGCTGATGGAGGCCTCTGCAGAGCTGCAGGGCATCACACGATCACATGACATGAGGGCTGAGCATTGCAGCTCAGGTCTCTCTTCCTCTTCTTATAAAGACACCAATTCCACTCTCATAATAACCCGTTAATCCAGGAAAGAATTAATTTATTAATGCGGGCAGAGCACTTGTGACCCAATCACCTCTTAAAGGTCCAACCCCTCAATACTGCCACACTGGGGATTAAGTTTCAACAAGAGTTTGGGAGGTGACAAACATTCAACCCATAGCAGACTAAACACCAAGTTTTGGCTCAATATTGTACTAGGTACACGATCAGTCTTAAATTATTGAATCTTTTAAATTATTGGTTTCCTCTAATATAAAAGATGATTCATGGCATCAGGCATCCAATTGCTGCTGTATGTGATCTGTGAAGTGTTAGGCAAATGGCATATTATTTAAACATACTCTTCAATTAGTTGAATATGAAAGCTACTTGGGTGAGTTCTGATTTTTTTAGAATCAGAAAATTTCCTCCTTTCCTTCCTTTTTCCCTCCCTCCCTCCTTCCCTCTGTCCCTTCCTCCTTCTTTTTTCTCCCCACCCTCCTCCCTCTTTGTCTCTTCTTTTCTTAAATTTTTTCTTTCCTTTTCTTTTTGGCTTGTTGGTTAATGTAGAGATGCCAGTGTTGTAACAGAGAAGTTACTTTTATTTTCTAGTATGTTCCAAGAAGCAAAAAAAAAAAAAAAAAAAAAA
>PVKP010013787.1:15743-28231 GCA_004027715.1 Plecturocebus donacophilus | reverse complement strand
TCCACCTTGGGAATAATCCAACCAGTTAATTCAGTGGGATTTAAGCTTCTGGTCTTTGTCTGAACAAATTAGAAATTGCCAGAAAATGTTAGAACAAAGTGTAGATTCCAGTTGTAGTGAAGGGTAGAATATACCCCAGAAACAAAACAAATGACCTAATCCACTGTCAGATGTGGGGGCTTTATGATTCATCTCTTAAAAGAGAGTTATGGTAGGGCTTACTTTCCAAGTGAAGGAAAGAAAACGTGCTCTTCGATCTAATCCGGTTGTAGGAAAATTTCGGAACGTCACCTTGTAGAGTAAACGTTGCTTGACTCAGATTAGGTGTGTGATTTATTATGCAAGATCTCCTTTAGAGCTTTTAGTAAAGAATACTGTATTTGTTCCTTTTCTGTTTGTAAAAATAGGCGTTTGGGTGAGACATCCCTTAGGGTGATCACTGTCAGTGGATCATTTTTCATATTCTCGTGTCAATTCTAAAAAATCGCTGAAATAAACACATATGTTTCTCAACCAGTGAAGTATCTCCTAAAAGATGCTTTCTTCTCAGTGGGAAGCTCTGGATACTTCGCAGGAAAAAAAAATCTGCGTTCTTTAAGTTGGAGAGTCCACGCTGATATGCATCACAATTTACATTTGAATAGTACAAACTACAGGAAACCGTAGTGGGGGGGTGAAATTTTTATTATGTGCTGGGCCAGGAGGCTGAGTGTTTATAGTCTGGGAAGGGATTCCAGCAGAAGGCTTTCTGCTGCTGCTAGGGAGGGCTCACATTCCCTTCCCGCCCACTCACCGCCATCTACAGCTCAGCTTTGGAGTCAGAGTCACACTCTTGCTACATTTAGTAGGACTAAGAGTTTTTTTTTTTTTTTTTTTTTTTTTTTTATCTTGGCGTATTCCTACAGCTGGAAGCGAGGGAGGCAACGAAGCTGTTGAATACCGTTCTGGCTAAGCACGTTCATTGTATTCTTTCTCATCTTCCTTCGGAGTTTCTGTTTTGCTCTGTTGCAAGGACCTATTTCCCCTCTAATGAAGTTTTCGTAGGACCCTGTTGTTTGAATGTTCGTTCCTGGACCCTCTGAGGTTTCCTTTACTGGTATTGTTATTTTGATTGGAGAGCTGATCTGATACCTGTGAACTTTTGCAGATGCCTGAATAGTGAGTGAGGTAGAGAGGGGAGATAAATTTTGAGAGTGTGGTACCAGGGAGAGAAACACTTTTTGTGCTCTTCCCGGCCTGTCTTCAAACACACCACGCTGTGCACACACGGGCAGGAGAATTATCTCAACTGTTTTTAAGTTTTAAAGTGCCAACAAACAGAAAGAACAACCCAAATCATTTTCTCTTCAAGGATATCTGAGAAATCTGGCCACACCTCATTTTTAAAAGCATAACATGTGAGTGACTAGGTCAGAATTCTTTCCCTGGATTCCCTTAGAGAATGTCTCACTAAATAATGTCTCGGTCGTGAATCATCAGCTCAGGATCCGACCCGTAAGCCACTGGCCACATTTCTATTTTTAAGAGTCACTAGGAAAAATTGGAAATAATTTTAGAAAGTAAAGAAAATACTGTTTGGTCTTTCTTTCATTTTCTTTTCATTTGGGGAGGGAGAGTAGAAAGGGGGAAGAGACCCAGTGTGTTTGATTCATGTAAAGCCAAGTTCTGGAAATAGAGCAAACGCAGGAGAACTCTTTCCTCAGTGGTAAGAACAGTCCTAATTCCCACAGTTTAGGTTATCTGGTCTATTTCAAGGTTTTGGTGTGTGAGGTTTGGTGTCAGCAGCGTGATATGATCTGTGATATACTTAGGGTTCCCTAAATATGAATGTAGAAACATTGAAATAATTTATTTTATTGCATTTCAATTTACTAAATATAGCCCTTGAGTCATGTGTAAAATCTTATTGTTCTAATATTAAACAAATGCTGAGTTGATTGTCAAGCGTAATTAACATGTCATGAACATGTGGCGGCTGTATACGATAGAATCAGAGTTAACAACAGCTCTCTGATTGTGTGCACCTGATGTTTGGAAGGCTCCTTCAAGCTCAAAGTTCAACGGCATTTAGAGTTTCAACCGTTCACTGCTTCGATTTTTGTTTACTTTTGTTTCTCCTGGGCAGAACGCTCTAATCTGGGTTTAAGTTTTTCTACTGTACTTGTGAGAGGTGCTCAAATTACCCTACTCCAATAATAGCATCCTCTTCATATGGGGAATTTGAAAAGTGCCTCTGCCCACTCTATCCAGAATTTCCTCTGTTGTACATTTATTCTGCTGAGACAGGAAACACAATTATTGTTTGGAATTAAGCTAGACCCTTGAGGAACATGGAGTTCTGCTTATGGTTTCCCCACCCCCCGCCTCCGTCATCAGACATGGGTGTTGTGTCATCAGAATTAAATAAAAATGGATGATGTAGCTACAAATAGCTATAGGGAAGGAAAGATCTATTTGCAAGATTTTTATTACTTGTGCCTAAATAAAATAGTTCTTTGAACATTTGCTGACTGTTTACAAGAGAAAATAATTATTCTTGGCTTGTAAGTCTGGCAGGCCATCAGAAGAAGGTACAAACTATTTCCACATTTTTTATTCCATCAGTTTCTCTATGATTATTCATTGACTATTTTAACTGATGATACAATGAAGAAACAAAGTTTAAACAATTTTTCTAGGAATCAAGATTTATTTGCATTTTTAAATTAAAAAAATTTTTTATTTGTTTATTTTTTTGAGGCAGTGTCTCACTCTGTTGCCCAGGCTGGAGTGTAGTAGTGCGATCTCAGCTCACTGCAACCTCCACCTCCCAGGTTCAGGTGATTCTCCTGCCTCAGCCTCCCGAGTAGCTGAGATTACAGGCGCATGCCACCATGCTTGGCTAGTTTTTGTATTTTTAGTAGAGACAGGGTTTTGCTGTGTTTGGCAGCCTGGTCTTAAACTCTTGACCTCAAGTGATCTGCTTGTCTTGGCCTTCCAAAGTGCTGGGATGATAGTCGTGAGCTACTGCACCCAGTCTTGCATCTTTGAATAATCAAATATTACCTCTTCAGAAAAGACTTCCATGGAAATCCCCTATGAAATACTGCCAGAGCCCTCACCTCCCATGTGGCTCCATTTTCTTGTCCTGTTCGCTTTCTGCAAAGCATTAATCACTGTGAAGTATTATGTTAAACATGTGGACTATTTACTGGCTTATATAGGTCTAGGACAGTGCTACCCAATAGAAATATAATGCAGGCCACATAGGAAATTTAAAATTTTCTAGGAGTCATATTAAGAAGGTAAAAAGAGGCCGGGCATGATGACTCATGCCTGTAATCCCGGCACTTTGAGAGGCCGAGGCAGGCATATTGCTTGAGCTCAGGAGTTTGAGATCAGCCTGGGCAACATGGTGAAACTCTATCTCTACTAAAAATACAGAAGTGGTAACAGCTGGGCATGGTGGTACACACCTGTAGTCCCAGCTACTCAGGAGGCTAAGGTGGGAGGATTGCTTGATCTCAGGGAGGTCAAGGCTGCAGTGAGCTGTGATCACACCACTGCCCTCCAGCCTGGGTGACAGAGTGAGACCTTATCTCAAAAAAGAAGAAGGTAAAAAGAAAATGAATGTTGTTATATTCAACATAATAGTTCATTTCATTAAGCCCAGTAAGTCCATAATATTATCATTTTAACATGTAATCAACATAATTTATTTTTTTATTTTTTGAGATGGAGTCTTGCTCTGTTGCCCAGGCTGGAGTGCAGTGGCGTGACCTTGGCTCACTGCAGCCTCTGCCTCCTGGGTTCAAGTGATTCTCCTGCCTCAGCCTACTGAGTAGCTGGGATTACAGGCACTTGCCACCATGCCCAGCTAATTTTTGTAATTTTAGTAGAGACGGGGTTTCACCGTGTTGGTCAGGCTGGTCTCGTGATCCACCTGCCTCAGCCTCCCAAAGTGCCGGGATTACAGGTGTGAGCCACTGCGCCTGGCAAAATAATTGTTAATGAGATATTCATTTTTATTCATTTATTTCATTCATTTATATTCATTTTTCGTACTAAGTTTTTGAAATCCAGTGTGTGTTTTACTCTCACAGCACACATTTCAGTCCCAACCAGCCCCATTTCAAGTGCCCAGTGGTCACTTGAGGCCTGTGGCTACCATGCTGGCCTGCGTGGCTCTCATCTATAAGCTCCAGGTGGTCAGCAACGTTGTTTTGTTCACGAAAGCATTGACAAACACACACTAAAGACACAGCAAATAGTCAGCGAAGTAGCAAACGAATGTTAAAATTATAAAGACCACAACTATTTAGCCAAAGGTCTGTGTATTCGACGCCTTCCTGCATGTGGCAATGCCTCTAGTTTTATCTTTTTCCTGATGTTTCCCTCCTGCCTAAGAATATCAAAATGCATGGAGTGTCACTATGATCATTTATTTTGTCATTGAACTAGTTTTTTTTTGGGAAAAGCCAGATACCATATCCTGTGGTGACTCTCTGCCCACACACTCCTCTGAATGGATTCATTAAAGTTCTATTCTTGCATCTTTTTTTCCTCTTGGCTCTATGCTCCATCCCTTTAATCAATTCTTGAGCTGCTTAATTAGCAATGGTTCAAAACATTTCTTAAAAGATCAGGCATCCCTTGATATTTTGCCAGCCCCTCCTTCCTTTCATCAAATCCAATAAACAAAAATGCGTTGGCACCTTCTTTGTGCCAGATTCTATTGAAGTAGGAACTGCAGCGATACCTTGGGGTAGCATAGACCCCAGCCCTCTTCCCTCACTCCAGTGGGGAGAAAGTCAGTCATTATGATGAGGATCAGGAGAGGCTGGTGGTATAGACATGAGCTCTGGTGATGGACAATGGAGGTTCAAATCCTGGTGCTGCCACTTGCAGCTATTTGGGCTTGAGCCTGTCACAGTATATCTCTAGGCCTTAGTTTTTCTATCTGTAAAATGAGGATAATAATAGTATGTACATGTATTAGTTTATTTTGATACTGCTATGAAGAAATAACAGAGACTGGGTCATTTATAAAGAAAAAGAGGTTTAGGGCCGGGTATGATGGCTCACGCCTGTAATGCCAGCACTTTGGGAGGATCACTTGAGGTCTGGAGATTGAGACCAGCCTGGCCAACGTGGTGAAACGCCAACTAAAAATCTCTACCAAAAATACAAAAAATTGATCAGGCATGGTGATAGGTGCTTGTAATCTCAGTTCCTTGGGAGGTTGAGGCAGAAGAATCATTTGAACCAAGGGAAGTGGAGGTTGCAGTGAGCTGAGATTGTGCCATTGCACTCTAGCCTGGGCAACAACAGCAAAAACTCCATCTCCAAAAAGAAAAAGAAAAAGAGGTTTAATGGGCTCACAGCCTCCACGTGTCTGGAGAGGCCTCACAATCATGGTGAAGGGCAAAGCAAGGCAAAGGCACATCTACGTGGTGGCAGACGAGAGCGGTGCGTGGGAACTGCCCTTTATAAAACCATCAAATTTCGTGAGACTTACTCACTATCACGAGAACAGCACGGGAAAAACCCACCCCCTGATTTAATTACCTCCCACCAAGTCCCTCCCATGACACATGGGGATTATGGGAGCTACAATTCAAGATGAGATTTGGGTGGGGACACAGCCAAACCATATCAGTACCTCATAGTGTTGTTGTGAGGAATAAATTATACACATGTGTTCTGTGGTGAGCACATCTGTGCAAACCTACCCCAAAAGTCCTAAGAAGCTGAAAGGCCAAAGAAAGTAGCTGACACATCGCTTTTCCTAGAAGGAAACATTTCATAGGGACTTACAAACAGAAAACATGTTTGCGTCTTGGGTGGTGGCGAGACAAGATGGTGGATCCTTGTATCATTATCTCCCAGACCCAGAACTTCTATGCCACAGGGAAAGATGACTCCAGAGGGTTGTTTAGGACAATTGAAGTGTGGTAACATCTAGATTGTTTGACCTAAGAGCAGCATTGACAGTAACTACCTGCTCTTACACAGGAACGATACATAAACTGGCAATCTTAGAGGCCTTCTGGGGAACTAGGGTTAATCAGAAGCCACCATGGTGGATTAGCTTCCAAGACGGGGCTGCTTTGGCCTCCAAAAATATAAATCAGTACCTCCAAGACCGTGAGGTACTAATACAGTTTGGCTGTGTCCCCACCCAAATCTCATCTTGAATTGTAGCTCCCATAATCCCCATGGATTTTTAATTTTTAGACATTTAGGCAGGACAAGTGCAGTTTTGTTACATGGTTATATTGTGTCATGGTTAAGTCTGGGCTTTCAGAGTAGCCATCATGCAAATAGCATATGTTGCACCCACAGACTTCATCTTTCCAGACTGAAGTGTTTTCAGTTTGTTTGTTTTTTGAGTTGGAGTCTTGCTCTGTTGCCAGGCTGGAGTGCAATGGCACCATCTCGGCTCACTGCAACCTTTGACTTCCAGGTTCAAGCGATTCTCCTGCCTCAGCCTCCCCAGTAGCTGGGATTACAGGCATACGCCACCATACCCAGCTAATTTTTGTATTTTTAGTAGAGATGGGGTTTCACCATGTTGGCCAGGATGGTCTCCATCTCCTGGCCTCAAGTGATACACCCGCCTCAGCCTTTCAAAGTGCTGGGACTGGCCGGGCGCGGTGGCTCATGCCTGTAACCTTAGCACTTTGGGAGGCCGAGGTGGGTGGATCATCTGAGGTCAGGAGTTCAAGACCAGCCTGGCCAACATTGTGAAACCCCATCTTTAAAAAAAAAAAATCAAAGTGTTGGGATTACAGGCGTGAGCCAGGGTGCCCAGCCCAGTTTGTTTCTTTTTAAATTTAATTTAATTTTAAATGTAAATTTTATTTATTTATTTATTTTTGCGACAGAGTCTCTCTCTGTCACCCATGCTGGAGTGCTTGGTGTGATCCTGGCTCTCTGCAGTCTCCTCCTCCCAGGTTCAAGCTATTCTCCTGTTACTCACATTTTATGGATGAGGAATCAGGCTTCCTGAAGGCATTTGCTTTGGCTTAGAACATAAAGCCAACAAGTGGGAGAGCTGGGATTTGAAGTCCGTTTGGCTTAAGAGGCTCCACCTAATTAACTTGCTGCCTACACAACACATGCACACACACACACACACACACACACACATGCACACACACATTTTATAAGCGCTGAAGCTGTGAAAGAGTGACCTTTGATCCTTACTCTCCCTTACACTTCACGGCCAGCTTTTCCGGAGAGTTTCATCTTAACTTCCAAGAAACTCTTTTCCCAGCACTTTGGGAAGCTGAGGGGAGCAGATCACCCGAAGACAGACGTTTGAGAGCAGCCTGGCCAACATGGTGAAACTGATCTCTACTAAAAAAACTAAAAAATAAAAGAAGAAAAAAGAAATTGCTGGGCACGGTGGCTTATGCCTGTAATCCCAGCACGTTAGGAGGCCGAGGCGGGTGGATCTCTGGAAGTCAGGAGTTTGAGACCAGTCTCGTCAACATGGCAAAACTGCATCTCTACTGAAAAAACCACACACACACACACACACACACACACACACACACACACACACACACACACACAAATTAGCCAGGTGTGGTGGTGGGCACCTGTAATCCCAGCTACTCAGGAGGCCAAGGCCGGAGAATCGTTTGAACCCAGGAGGCAAAGGTTGCAGTGAGCTGAGATCACACCACTGCACTCCAGCCTGGAAAACAGAAGGAGACTCCATCTTAAAAAATAATAATAATAAAAGGAAACTTCCTTTTCCTTCATTCCTTCATGAAACGTAGGCAGGCACTGTGCTGGTCACTGGGGAGACAGGTGTGAACAAGATACACACCTGTAGTTTTCCTGCTTGCAGTCTGGGTTGAAGATGCTACAGGCATCGAAGCCAACAGGTTTGTAAATGGCAAGCCACAAGAATTTTGCAAAAGGTCCCAGAAAGTGAGGCAGCCACTGAGGTCGTGACTGTGGGGCATCCCCACAGCGCGACTAAAATGTGAGGCCACAGCTGCTAGGTGTGGCCACAGGAGGAAGCAAAAATATCATCTCCTTCCTGCCAGGAGGCCCAAGAGGGCGCAGCTGCTGCGGCTCAGCATGTCCAACCTGCGTCCTGCTCCTTCTCACCCTGGCTAGGAGGGCGCCTCCCCGGCGGTGCAGCCAGTGGGCTGGGTGGGAGCCGATGTCCACACACCCACCTCCCAGAAACCTCAGGTGGAATCGGCCCTGCTTTTCACCCAGGTGTGGCCACCAACTACTTGACCTTTAGACATAAACATTTTCTTTTAACTTTTGGAGGCTGCTTCACAAACATTTTCTTTTTATTTCCCTCTTCTTCTTCCTTGCTATGTCTTCTCAAAAGGGGCAGCCTCTGGAAAGCAAAAGAGAAAACTAGAGAGAGGGAGACTGAACTGTCAAACCCTCCCCTTGAGTGACATGTTTAGGTTTTCATAGTCCTTATTAACCCTATCCATGGTTCCATTAATGAAACCTCCTTCAATTCCCAATGATAATAGCTAACTTTGGGCCTGGCGTGGTGGCTCATGCCTGTAATTTCAGAAATTTGTGAGGCTAAGGTGGGTGGATCACCTGAAGTCAGGAGTTTGAGACCATCCTGGCCAACATAGTGAAACCCCGTCTCTACTGAAAATACCAAAAATGAGCCAGGCATGGTGGTGCACACCTGTAATCCCAGCTACTTGGGAGGCTGAGGCAAAAGAATCACTTGAACCTGGGAGGCGGAGGCTGCAGTGAGCCAAGATGGTGCCATTGCACTCCAGCCTGGGTGACAAAGTGTGACTCCACCTAAAAATACGACTACTACTACTAGTAATAGCTAACTTTAACCAAAGACCTTGTGTCAGCCTGCATTAGCTCACATAATCCTTCCGATAGTTATGCAACGTAGGGACTGTGATTATCACTAATTACTGATGAGAAGCTGCAGCTTGGAGGGAGGACTGCCATCTGTCTAGCATTAATGGTTAAATAGCAAGAAAATGGTGAAGCCAGGCAGATCAGACTTTAAGTATATATGTGCATTTATCAACTTTCATTTTCCTTCAGCTGTGTATAGAACCCATCACAAAGGAAACAGATTTCATGTGGGCCACATGCATGTTTTTTCTATAACATTTTGGAATAATTAAGCCCCATCAATTAAAAATCACATATCTCTCTGGATTCTTTGGTGATATTTACTGCGTGGAAGTAAACATCTATGTTCTCTGTCCATAACTGATCAGCTCAAAACCTTCTTTAATTATTATGCCCTGAGTTAACTTACTCATTATCTCTCCTCCCCTCCCCTCCCTCCCCCTCCCTTCCCCTCTTTCTCTTCTTTACTTTTGAGATGGAGTCTCACTCTGTCACCCAGGTTGAAATACAATGGCGCAATCTCAGCTCACTGCAACCTCTGCCTCCTGGATTCAAGCAATTCTTCTGCCTAAGCCTCCCGAGTAGCTGGGACTATAGGCGCCCGCCTCCATGTCAGGCTAATTTTTGTATTTTTAGTAGAGACGGGTTTCACCATATTGGCCAGGCTGGTCTCAAACTCCTGACCTCATGCGCCTCCCGCCTTGCCCTCTCAAAGTGCTGGGATTACAGGTGTGAGCCATACTCATTATTTCTTTTTAGAAAGATGATATGCTTGAAAATATATCTAGGGGAAAATCATTTGTATGTGAATATATTTTCTTAGCCTTCTATGTAGATTCTTACTGCACCTCACAGGGTCAAATTATTCAACCACAGCTGGGGTGGTAGGCCAGGCTAATCTCGAACTCCTGACCTCAGGTGATCCGCCTGCCTTGGCTCCCAAAATGCTGGGATTATAGGCATTAGCTACCGCACCTGGCTGATACGCCTGTGTCCTATTTGTGTGTGCATGAGTATGTGCGTATGAAGCATCCAAATATTTGTGCACCTGTTAGGTTTTTTTTAAAAAAGACTTTATTTTTTAGAGGAGTTTTAGGTTCATAGCAAAATTGAGCAGAGGTACAGAGTTCTCACATAATTCCTCTACCCACGCACACACAGCCTCACTGTCAACATCTGACGCCAGCGGTACATTTGTTACAATGAGTGAACCCACATTGACACTTCATTATCACCCAAAGTTTCTGTGAATTCACTCTTGATGTTGTACATTGTATGGGTTTGGACAAATGTATACACCACTGGACACATTTATCCACCATTACAGTATCATACAGAATAGTTTCACTGTTCTAAAAATCCTCTTCATTCCTTCCTCCCCTCCCTAACCTCTGGAAGCCGCTTGCTACTGTCTCCATAGTTTTTCCAGAATGGCATACATTTGTGGGGTTTTGTTTGTTTGTTTTATTTTGTTTGTTTTTGAAACAGAGTCTTCTTCTATCACTCAGGCTGGAGTGCAGTTGCGGGATCTCAGCTCACTGCAAAATCTGCCTCCAGGGTTCAAGCAATTCTTCTGCCTCAGCCTCCCGAGTAGCTGGGAAAACAGGTGCGTGCCACCACGCCCAGCTAATTTTTATATGTTTATAGAGGTGGGGTTTTGTTATGTTGGCCAGGCTGGTCTCAAACTCCTGGCCTTAAGTGATCTTCCTGCCTTGGCCTCCCAAAATGCTGGGATTACAGGCAGTATGTAGCCTTTTCTGATTGGCTACTTTCACTCAGCGATGTGCACATACATTTCCTCCAGGTCTTTTCATGGTTTGATAGAAAATTTTTAAAGTGCTGAATAATATTCTGTTGTCTGGACGGACTACAGCTTGTTTATCCATTCACCTCCCAAAGGACATCTTGGTTACTTCCATGTTTTGGCAATTATAAATAAAGCTGCTATAAACATTCATGTGCAGATTTTTGTATAGACATAAGTTTTCAACTCTTTGGGTAAATACCAAGGAGTACAATTGCTGGATCATATGGTAAGATTATGTTTAGCTTTGTAAGAAGCTGCCAAACTGTCTTCCAAAGTGCCTGGACTATTTTGCGTTTTCACCAACAGTGAATGAGAGTTCTTACTGCTCTACATCCTCACTGGAATTTGGTAGTGTTGTTGTTCTGAATCTTGGCCGTTCTGATAAGCGTGTCATGGTATTTCATTGTTGTATACTTGGCATTGCCCAGATGACATAAGATGTGGAGCATCTTTTCATTGTTTATCTATGATCTGTATGTCTGCTTTGGTGAAGTGTCTGTTAAGGTCTTTGGATCATTTAAAAATTTCATCATTTATCTTCTTGTTGAGTTTTAAGAGTTCTTTGTATATTTTAGATAATAGCTCTTTATCAGTTGTGTCTTTTGCAAATATTTTCTGTCAGTCTGTGGCTTATCTTCTCATTCTTTTGTTGTCTTTCATGGAGCCCCTGGAGTTTTTAACTCTCCGACTTGACTTGTCCACACTGAGCTTCCAGCCGTGAATCAATTATACTTCAGGTGTGCCCCCCCGGATACCGGTGCCCATGGAGCTTTCTGCTGGTAAGTTTTGTGATTCTGGATATTTGTTTGCTGGTTTCTCCAACTGGGGGAGTAATGGTTTGCCCCATGATCTCCCTTCTCATAGGAATCTAAAAGAACTGTTTGTTATTTAGTTTGTTTAGCCTTCTCCTTGTTGTTAGGATGAAGTGGTAACTTCCAAGCTTCCTGTTTGCTGGACTGGAAGTTGGAAGTCTGCCTCCCAGTTTTAAGAACCTAAGAAGTGATGAACTGAAAATGTCAGGTAAAGGGATTTTTCTTTTCTTTTTTTCTTTTTCTTTTTTTTTGGCATTTGGTCATTTGGTTGGATTCTAAATGTAAAATTTGGGCTTTTGGTAGAAGTTTTAAAGATGCCTGAAAGAGGATAGTTTTGACGGATATGCTTGTTGGTCACGTATGGGGAAATGGTGTGAGTGAAAAGCATGTGAATCCTGGTGCCAGCAGAAAGTGGGTATGAATTCTTCTTCTGTCAATACCCAGCTTTGGGCCCCCAGGCAAGTCACCTCACTACTCTGAGCTTCCTTTCTTAAATCTTGGAACTAGATATTGAGCCAGTAACCAGAAGTTGTGGTGAGGATTAGAGGAAATTTGTGTATAGAGCATTACAGAAGGCATAGTACCAGTTACTGTGCACGTGGTAAAGAAACATCATAGAGCATTATAGAAGTACAGTATTTTCTTTCCTGAAGTATTGAAAGAAACTGATGGAGTATTTACTTAATTCTACAAGGATAAAAGAAACTATTTGCTGGGCACGGTGGCTCATGCCTGTAATCCCAGCACTTTGGGAGGCTGAGTGGGGCGGATCACCTGAGGTCAGGAGTTTGGGACCAGCCTGACCAACATGGAGAAACCCCGTCTCTACTAAAATACAAAAATTAGCCGGGTGTGGTGGTGCATGCCTGTAATCTCAGCTACTCAGGAGGCTGAGGCAGGAGAATCACTTGAACCCGGGAGGTGGAGGTTGTGGTGAGCCGAGATCCTGCCATTGCACTCCAGCCTGGACAACAAGAACAAAACTGCGTCTCAAAAAAAAAAAAAAAAAAAAA
>PVKP010013787.1:0-15643 GCA_004027715.1 Plecturocebus donacophilus | reverse complement strand
GCAGCCTGAGCTGACCAGTGCTCATCCTTGTGTGACCGTGGGTGAATTAATGGATCTCGGAACCTCCATTTTCTCCTGTGCAAAATAGCAGCTGCTGCAAAATGAAGATGGCGCAGCACTTTGGGAGGCTGAGGCGGGCGGATCACGGTCGGGAGTTTGAGATCAACCTGACCAACATGGAAAAACCTTGTCTCTACTAAAAATACAAAATTAGCCGGGCATGGTGGCACATGCCTGTAATCCCAGCTACTTGGGAGGCTGAGGCAGGAGAATCGCTTGAACCTGGGAGGCAGAGGTTGTGGTGAGCTGAGATCGTACCATTGCACTCCAGCCTGGGCAAAAGAGTGAAACTCTGCCTCAGAAAAAAAAAAAAAGGCAGCTTGTTCCTGGGGGACATGAGATTCCTCTGATGCATGACGTTGGCTTTGTCAAAACTTTCTCAGAGCTGCACCACCCTCTCAGACTTTCCCTACCAACCCATCCATTCTTCCCTTCTTCCTCTGCGGGGGTTAGGCCAGCACGGTGGTAAAACTGCTTCCCCCTCTCCCTCCACTGCTTTCTCCCAGGAAATGTCATGCATGCTTTCTCCCCGCCAGCCTGCTTTGCAGTCTGATAGTCTGCACCTCAAAGGAACCAAACAGATTCAGAAGATCCCCTGCCATAGGAGTCACGGTCTCAAATGCCGTGCCTGGCAGGTAATCAACATGAGTAAACAGGGTCAGGTGAGGACCCAGGGGAAATGAAAATTCCATGCCCTATTTTATGAGGACAGCTTCTACCTAGTTCTAACAGACTGTTATCAGATGAAATGTGAGCCCACGGTTGCATGTCACGAGATTTTTAAAGAGAAAGACTACAAAAATTTTGCAATTTCTAGTTCAACTCTGTCATTTGTCAGAAGAAGATATCGAGGCAGGGAAAGGAAGTGCTTTTCTAAGATCACTGAAGAGAAGGTGCAAAGTGTGCCTAGAATCCAAAGTGGCCAGCTCCGGATCCGGCTCTGTGCTTTCTTCCTCTCTATTCATGGTTGATTGACTCTCTGGGTTTGTATTTGCTGTGTCACAAGTTATTGAAACATTAAGCATCTTATAACAAGACGTATTTATCGTCTCATAGTTTCTGTGGGTCAGAATCTGAGTCCTGCTTGGTTGAGCCCATGGTTCAGGGCCTCATACGAATCGACATTCAAGATGTCAGCCTAGGCTGGGATTTCATCTAAAGACTCTACTTGGGAAGAATCTGCATCCAGGCTCATGCGGTTATTGGTAGGATTCAGCTCCCTGAGGGCCGTTAGACTGAGGACCTCAGATCTTTTCTCACTATTGGTCAGAGGCCACTCTCCATTCCTTGCCACATGGGGCATTCCAGCATGGCAACTTGCTTCATCAAAGTGTGCAAGCTGAGAAGGCCATAGAGAGAGTCTGCTAGCAAGACCAAAGTCACAATCTTTTGCAACCCAATCCTGGAAGTGACATCCCGTCCCCTTTGTTGTATCCTATTCTATTTGTTAGGAAGTCACTAGGTCCAGCCCACACTCAAGGGCCAGCACTACAGGGACATGGGGTCCAGGGTAGGGACCATGGGAGCCGGGCTAGAATTCTGCCTACCACAAGGACTTTTTTTTTTGAAAATGGAAAATCCTTAATTGTGCTTGATCTTTCTCTTCTAAACCAGGAAACTACTTTTTAGGGTAGAGGTCAGAGGTCTATTAAGACAGAAACAAGTGCTGGTATAACTGCAGAGAGAGATGGAGAAGGGAGATCAGTGAAAGCGAGAAGGAAAAAAAAATAGCAGGGGATTGTATGAGGGGAGCAAACGGAAGCTCCAAGCCAGGACAGAGAAACCCTCTGTTCTCCTTTTCAGGTGACCTTCCTGTCTTTTCTTTCTTTTTTTTTGTTGAGATGGAGTCTTACTCTGCCACCCAGGCTGGGGAGTGCAGTGGCATGATCTCAGCTCACTGCAGCCTCTGCCTCCCAGGTTCAAGTGATTCTCCTGTCTCAGCCTTCTGAGTATCTGGGATTACAGGTGCACACCACCATGCCCGGCTAATTTTGTATTTTTAGTAGAGACACAGTTTTGCCATGTTGGCCAGCCTTGTCTCCAACTCCTGACCTCAGGTGATCTACTTGCCTTGGCCTTCCAAAGTCCTGGGATTACAGGCATGAGCCACTGCACTTGGCCTGTGTTCTCTTACATTTTGTCCTTGCTACAGGTGTGAAAAACCGACAGATTGTTCCTTAGCAAAGTTCAGAACATGGCTTTTGCAGAGATTATTTGCTCTTTGATTATAATGTATTTCTTCTTCTGCTACTGAAAGTGTATGTAGTTGCCCAGGGAGAATACCCAGATCGAAACAAAGAAAACCGATTCCTTTGCTCATAGGAAGTTGTAACTGCCCAGTGGGTTCTCCTGCCCATTGCCTAGACAGAGCTGATTTATCAAAACAGGGGACTCACAATACAGAAATAGTTTAATTCGCTCAGAGTTGGCTGTACAGGAGACCAGAGTTTTGTTATAACTCAAATCAGTCTCCCCAAAAATTCAGTGATTGGGGATTTTTTTTTTTTTTTGGTGAGACAAAGTCTAGCTCTGTCGCCAGGCTGGAGTGCAGTGGTGCGATCTCGGCTCACAGCAACCTCCGCCTCCCTGCCTCTCGGGTTCAAGCAATTCTCCTGCCTCAGCCTCCCAAGTAGCTGGGACTACAGGTGCGTGCCTCCAGGCCCAACTAATTTTTTGTATTTTTAGTAGAGATGGGTTTTCACCATGTTGGCCAGGATGGTCTCAATCTCTTGACCTTGTGACCTGCCCGCCTCGGCCTCCCAAAGTGCTGGGATTACAGTCTGGGATTGGGGTTTTTAAGGATAATTTGGTGGGTAGGGGGCCGCTGAGTCAGGAGTGCTGATTGGTCAGGCTGGAGATGAAATCATAGGGAGTCGAAGGGGTTCTTTTGTGCTGAGTCAGTTTCTGAGTAAGAGCCATAAGACCAGATGAGCCAGTTTATCAATCTGGGTGGTGCTGACTGATTGATTGAGTACAGGGTCTGCAAAATATCTCAAGCACTGATCTTTGGTTTTACAATAGCAATGTTATCTCCAGGAGCAATCTGGGAGGGGGGGGTTCAGAATCTTGCACCCTCCAGCTGCATGATTTCTAAACCATAATTTCTAATTTTGTGGCTAATTTCTTAGCCCTGCAAAGGCTGTGTAGTCCCCAGTCAGGAAGAGGGTTTGTATTAGGAAAGGGCTGTTACAGTCCTTCTTTCGAAGTTAAACTATTGACTAAGTTCCTCCCCAAGTTAGTTTGGCCTACACGAAGGAACGAGCAAGGACAGCCTGGAGGTCAGAAGCAAGATGGGGTCAGGCAGGGCAGATCTCTTTCACTGACAGTTTTCTCAGTTGTAATTTTTGCAAAGGTGGTTTTGAAGTGTGGAAAAATATTAAATGGATAACTGTTAATATTTTTAAAGGGTTGGACAGCCTTGTCCCATTGAATGCTCAGAATAACCCTGTGAGATTGATATTACTGTTGTCCCCATTTTACAGAGGAAGAAATTGAGGCTCAGGGGGATTGTGAAACTTGCCTAACTGTGGTCACAGCTAGGTGGTGCTGGAGCAGGAATTGATTCATATTTGTTTTACTCCAGTAACTGTCACCAGAGCATTACCCAAACTTTATTCACTCAGGTGTAAACTGTCATAGTTGTTGTCATATCTAATATCACTTATCCTACTGTCACATATTTGTATCATATATGGGAACATTTTGCCACTCTCTCCCTATAACATGCAGTGGTCCAGGCTCTGAACTACTGAAGTGAACTGAGTTCAGTTCTGATTCCACCACAAGCTGGACCATCCTGGGAAAGCTACTTAACCTCTCTGAGCTGCAGTTTTCCCATCTCTCAAATGGGGCGCATGGGCTCAGTTTGCTGGCTAATAGAGAGACTAAGTAATATGAAAGAAATAAATTACCAGGTACACTGCAGGTGCTCCATAAATACTTTGTTGGAAGGACACTCAAGAAGTAGAATTTATCTTTATTTAATGAGCTCTTCTAAAAGACATAGCCATAGTTAACATATTTCCAACAACATCATCAATATTGATGAGTTTCTTTGCTTTTCAGGACTTCCTAGAAATGTCCAGTTAAGTACTTGTTAAAATTGGAATGAAAATTTAATATCCTATAGTTTGAGATAACATCAAAAAGCCTTGTTACTCTAATTGGATCATATCAAGAAAACTAGATAAATATGTTTGCTGTAGTTTTTTTTTGGTGTGTGTGTGTGTGTGTGTGTGTGTGTGTGTGTGTGTTTTCTGCTTACTTGTGGAAACCATAATGACAATATTATACCATGACTGTGAGTGTAGATTTGGGTGTCAGTAAGACCAGGTTTTAATTTCTGATCACTCAATTCATTGACTTTGTGACACTGATTATCTAATAGCTCTCTGCCTCAATTTCATTATATAAGCTGGAAATATTTCAGCTATAAGTAGTAACCACCAAAACAAAAAGCCGACAGAGACAGAAACAAAGAGGTCACAACGTTTCCTCACTTAAAAGAGTGCAGAGGTAGCAGTTACTGTGCTTCAGTAGCTCCAGAATGTCCATGCTTTGTGGTTCCCCGAGCTTTTTCTTAAGGTCGCAGGATGCCTAACCCAGTTCACTTTTATGGCAGGGAAAAGACAAACAAGTAGAATCATGGACCTCTTATCATTTGCAAGACAACAAACCTGCTCAGAAACTTCCCAGCAATCTTCTGTTCCGGCTTCCCTGGCCTGAAATGTCCCATAAGGCCAAGTCACAAGGGGGCCTGGGAAGGGCTCCACAGTGGAAGTGGCTGAGGAATGGGGAACTGCCGTGAGGATGAGCGGAGATAGCGCCTGTAAAGGGCTTGGCACTGCGCCGGACTGTAACAAGCACTTCATTCGTACTCACAGTGACTGGCATTTTCATAATCAGGGGATGTTTGACCTGGAACAGGGGAACTGAGCCCCGATTCCAGTGTTTTACAGGGAGTGAGTGTTAGATGCAGGGCGGAAACCTGAGTTTCCGTCAAACTGGATGCTCCCTGAGGGGAGGGTTTGTGTCTTTCTTGTCGATTAGCCCAGCTCAATGCCTAAAAGTAGATACACATAAGATGCTGCTCAATAAATATTTGATAAATGAATCCATACGTAATGAAAATTTGATATATTTCATTAAAAAAAATTTATTTCCATAGTTCTTTTTGGGTAACAGGTGGTATTTGGTTACATGAGTAAGTTCTTTAGTGGTGGTTTGTGAGATTTTGGTGCACCCATCACCGGAGCAGTGTACTCTGAACCCAATTTGTAGTCTTTTATCCCTCACCCCCTTCCCACCCTTTCCCCTTGAGTCTCCCAAATCCATTGTGTCATTCTTATGCCTTTGCATCCTCATAGCTTAGCTCCCACTTACGAGTGAGAACATACAATGTTTGGTTTTTCATTCCTGAGTTACTTCACTTAGAATAATAGTCTCCAATCTCATCCAGGTTGCTGCGAATGCCATTAATTAATTTCCATCATATATATATATATATATATATATATATATATATACACACACACACACACCACAGTTTCTTTATCCACTCATTAATTAATGGGCATTTGGGTTGGTTCCACATTTTTGCAATTGCAAATTGTGCTGCTATAAACACACGTGTGCAAGTATCTTTTTAGTATAATGACTTCTTTTCCTTGGAGTAGATACCTAGTAGTGGGATTGCTGGATCAAGTGGTAGGATAATTTGGTGCATTTCTTAAAGATTTTATTGTTCACCATTCATTCATTGTCTCTTTAATAAACTTTAGAATATAAGAGTCATAAAGCTGGAACTTTTGTCAGTATATTAATTATCTGTTGCTGTGTAACAAATTATCACTAAATTTACCTGCTTAAAATATGAACTTTTTAAAATTCTTTTTTTTCTCTATATTAAAATGAAAGATTGTCTCAAGAGCCAGCTAGAAAAATAATGAACATTTCTTATCTCACTGTTTCTGAGGTCAGCAATCCTACAGCAGTTTAGATGGATGGTTCTGGCTCAGGGCCTCTCGTGAATAGTTAAGATGCAGTCAAGATGTTGGTCTGGGCTAGAGGCACCTAAAGGCTTGCCTGGAGGTGGACAACATGCTTCTGAGCAGGCTCACGCATGTGGCTGTTGGTTGGAGGCCTCAGTTCCTCACCATGCAGACCTTTCTATAGGGGTGGCTTGAGTTCTCATGACACAGCAGCTGGCTCCCTGAGAAGAACAGCACGGAGCAAACTCCAGTGCCTTTTATGATTAGTCTTGGATATCATCCAGTGGCGCCCACACAACCTTCTATTCCTTAGAAACAAGTCCCTGGACCCAGCCTACACTCCAGGGAAAGGGAAATAATGTCTGCCTTTTGGAGACGGGAGTGCCAGAGGATTTGTGGACATATTTTAAAACCACCTCCATCTGTTTTGTTCAATGATTTCTAGCGTCTAAATATGCTTGGTTCATATAGTAGGTGCTTTAACAGAAGTAGTTCCTGTTTATAGGTCTTGAACCTTATACAACTGGGGGCCTCCTGAAAGAAAAATAACACAAAATTACTTAGGATAAGTTAATGTCTATTTAGAATAAAAGAAGATAGTACAACAAATTGTAAACATTTTAAAGCTGAAAAATATCACTAATATCATAAAATCCCCCAAAACAGCATCTTTTAAAAATTAACTAACTGCTGTTTTTTTTTTTTTTTGAAACAGAGTCTCGCTCTGTCGCCCAGGCTGGAGTGCAGTGGCATGATCTTGGCTCACTGTAACCTCTGCCTCCCAGGTTCAAGCGATTCTCCGGCCTCAGCCTTCCGAGTCCCTGGGATTACCGGCACTTGCTATTATACTTTTGTACTATATGTTTTAGCTACATACTCTTTAATTACCTTTTAACAATACTGGATTATTATTTTATACAGAGAGACTATGAAAAAGAAGATTTAGTCTTCACTCCATCATGATCGATCAGAATTTTAAATTTAATATAATTTAATTTAACTCTAGAGACAGGGTCTCACTCTGTTGCCCAGGCTGGAATGCCATGGAGTGATCATATGCTAACTGCATTGTCAAACTCTTGCATTTGAAAGAAAGGTTTGCACTGTCAAACCTTTCTGCCCCAGCGTCTAGAGTAGCTGGGACCACCAGTATCAGCCACCATACCTGACCAATTAATTTTTTTTTCTTTTTGTAGAGACGAGGTCTTGCTATATTTCCCATGCTGGTCCTGAACTCCTGGCCTCAAGTGGTCCTCCTGCCTTAGCCTCCCAAAGTGTTGGAACTGCAGGTGTGAGCCGCCGTGCCTGGCATGATTGAGCCAAAAAAAAATTTTTTTTAAAAAATCATTATTGTCAGTTTTGAAAAGTTTCTTTTGGCTTCACCACTTATTACTGGTCAGGTGTTGTAAAATTTTAGGATTATTGTGTTAAATTTGAGAAAACATATTTCTTTCTTACATGATCTCTAAGATTTCAGGGCAATTCAAGCTTTTTGGGCAACAATTAATCTTAAATGCTCTTTGAAGGATGACACTCATTCACCAGTCCTGTTGTTTCTGTCCTCTTTGTAAAGATGGAGCATGCGTTTTATGTTATCTTTATCAATTCGAATACATCATGGCAAGTCAACAAGAAGTTTACTTCATTTTCCTGGGTGATTCTGTCATTTACTCCTCTTTAATAATAGGATGATTAGATAACTCAATAGTTTATTCAATACTTTTCTTCAAAATTCTATCTTGTTCTTAACGGTGTGACCTACGTTCTGTTTCAACAGAGAATTCACTGAGAGTTGAAGGTCAGGGTGCTTCAAATATCGTGAGAGGTGGCTGGGCACAGTGGTTCATGCCTGTAGTCCCAGCCCTTTGGGAAGCTGAGGCGGACAGATCAGCTGAGATGAGAAGTTGGAGATCAGCCTGGGCAACATGGTGAAATCCCATCTCTACTAAAAATACAAAAGTTAGCCGGGTGTGCTGGCACACGCCTATAACCTCAGCTATTTGAGAAGCCAAGGCTGAGAGGTGCTTAAACCCTGGAGAAGGAGGTTGCAGTGAGCTGAGATCGTGCCATGGCACTCCAGCATGGGGGACAGAGTGAGACATCGTCTCAAAAAAACAAAACAAAACAAAACAAAAAATCATCAGAGGCCACTGGATTTGTTGGAAATGCACTAACTGTGACCATCCCGTGTGTTCTCACACACATGCTTGCTGTTTGCGGAACTGCAACACTGAAAGATGAATTTCAGGGTCTGCATATACAGTTTTATTGGAACACAGCTACGCTCATTCTGTGTGGAAGGTTTTGTGTGACAATGTCAGAGTTCAGTAATTGCAACCGAGGCTACATGGCCTAAAGAATTTGCTATTTGGCTCTTTACAAAAAAATTGCTGACCAACTACCCTCCTATGACAATAAGTCAAAGACACACACACCTCCTCAGCCTCACTGAAGCAATGGCTAATTTTCAGTCCTGAGTACATACCAACCTGTAGGCTGTCTCAAAACTCACCTCCCTGCTATTCCTTCTGCCTGGAACATTCTTCTCTCTCCTAGCCATTTTCCCGTCTGATCCCATTTATTCTTCAGACGATGTCACCTAATGGGAAAATACTTTCTGAACACCGGTCTAAAACAGGTCCTCCCTGTCATTTATTTTTTGAGACGGAATCTATTGCCCCGGCTGGAGTGCAGTGGCATGATCTTGGCTCACTGCACCCTCCGCCTCCTAGGTTCCAGTGATTTTCCTGTCTAAGCCTCCTGAGTAGCTAGGATTACAGTCACCCATTGTCATGCCAGGATAATTTTTGTATTTTTGGTAGTGATGGGGTTTTACCATGTTGGCCAGGCTGGTCTTGAACTCCTGACCTCAAATAATCCACCGGCCTTAGCCTCCCAAAGTGCTGGTATTATAGGCGTAAACCACTGCGCCCGACCTTCTCTGTTACTCTTCACCATGGTTTCCTGCTTTTTTCCTTGAGAGTACTGCCCATGGTTTGTAATGATTGAGTCTTCTTGTTTAAAGTTATCGTCCTCTTTATTCTGTAAACTCCCTGTCAATAGAAACTACGCATGTCTTATCAGGATAGGTAAAAAATGTGGGCTTTGAAGTCAGATGGCCTGGATTTGAATCCCAGCTCTGTTACTTATAAGTCATGGAAGCTTGGGTAAGTCACTTCACCTCTCGACTTCTCAGTTTTCTCATCTGTAAAATGGGTACAGTCATAGTAACTACGCATTAAGTTCTGAAGATTAAATGAGTTGATGCAGACAAATCAGTAAGAACAATACCTGCTCATCATAAGCACTTGGTAAGAGTTATTAATACTCAAAACTTTATCTTCAGGGTCTTGCACAAAAGAGCTGAATGAGTATCCCTTTAACAAGTGCAACATTATTTCTGAATGAAGCATTTGTGGAATGAAGGCTTTATCTAGATGAATAAATAAATATCTCATACCTCTCTTGCTCTTTAATCATATGCTGCTGTACTGAAACATTACGAGCCTCTAATTTCATTCAGCACATGAAAGACAATGATTAACCTTGATTTACAAAACAAAGTTGAATCAGTAATGCAAGAGTTTGAATTTTTTAAAAAATTAAATTCTCCCCGCCTCCACCACTCCCCCAGGATAGTATTAGTATGCCGTGGCCAGAGTAAAACCTATAAATATCATGAGGCCTACATTAATGCCACAATAATGCAAAAAAATCACTCTAAGACTCAGTGGCTTAAAATTGTAATTTTTTATTCTCACATAAACATTTGCAAGTTAGCTGGTGTTTGGATGACCTAGAGTAGGAGTCTGGGCTGGGCTTCAAGTTACCGGCTGCGTCCAAGTTTGCTCCAGTTGGCTTCCATCTTCCTGGGACACAGGCATGTACATCTCAAGGCAATGTCGGAAGTGCAGGAGAGCCAGGCCCACCGTGCAAATCCACAGTGGCTTTGCTGGCATTGTGCTTGCCAACATCTTACTGGCCAACAGTCACATGGCCAAGTCCAACATCCTTAAGTTAGGGAAGGATATTCTTCCAAAGTGGGGAGGAGTAAAAATTTCCTGAACACAAATCCAAACTATCTCAAGACCTGTACCCAAATAAAAATTAAAACTAACATGTAAAAGTATGTTTTTTTTTTTTTTTTTTTTTTTGAGACAGAGTTTCGCTATTGTCGCCCAGGCTGGAGTGCAATGGTGCGCTCTTGGCTCACTGCAATCTTCCCCTCCTGGGTTCAAGCGATTCTCCTGCTTCAGTGTCCCGAGTAACTGGGATTACAGGCGCCCACCACCACACCCAGCTAATTTTTGTATTTTTAGTAGAGATGGGGTTTCACTATCTTGGCCAGGCTGGTCTCGAACTCCTGACCTCGTGATCCACTCGCCTCGGCCTCCCAAAGTGCTGGGATTACAGGTGTGAGCCACCATGCCCGGCCACAAAAGTATGTCTTTCAAAGGGACAAGAAAATCTGTATGTTGAAATTTAAATGAACTTTCCTGAATTTTCTTGTTTGTCATTTGGCCAGTAGGGCAGAATACCGTGTTATCTCTGCTTTTCCAGTCCTTGAAGCATGTGCTTCGTCTGCATAATGGACAAATCAGAGTTGTTTCTGTTTCTATCCTAGCACCCCCCACACAGCAGATATTTGTTAAAGCTGGTGGAAGACAACTGTTGAATTATATAAATATATGGCTACTGCATCAGTACATGCTATATTTGTTTTACAGAAATTTAGGGTCATTGTAGGTATTGTGTGTTTCTATATCAAAGCTTCAAAAACAGTTCTGGGGTGTGGAAGTGCACACAGTTTCTACTACCAAGACACACACTCCGTAGCACTCCAGGTAAGTCACTGCCTCTGGGTTTTCTGTTTGTTTCTCTGTCTCCTGCAATATAAATGAAATCACTTTCTCAGCCTGATCATTGCTTGAGGGAAATGCATGCCTGGAAAATAATCAACAGAGAGGAGAATGTAGACAAGCAAATAACTGAATATAAAATAAAATGTGAATTAAAGCTGGCTTTCAGAACTTACCTTTATCTTTTCATCCACTGTTTATTCAATAACTACACAGTCAATTAAAACTTGTATAAAGGATTTGATATATCTATTAATCTATAAATATCTACAGTATATGTGTAGAGATAAAGAGGGAGGAGAAAATCATGACTGAGGAAAAGTATTCTGACAGAAATAACTGCAAATGCTGTAAGGTTGAGCTTCCAGCAATGCTAGTTTTTCCTGACCCAGGAGAACTCACATAGTGTTATGCATTTTAATAATCACAACAATTTTTTTATCGAGAATCTAACAGGAGCCACATACTGGATTAAACGAGAACTATCTCTGTATCTATATCCATATTATTTCTAACCGATATGACACAACCACCATATATTCCATTTTACAGAGGAGAACACAGAAACTCAGGAAATAGTTTGAGCCTGTATTTGAACTGATACGTTTCATGAGAGAACAGGGCTGTGTTGAAGTTTGGCTACCCACCTGTGTACAGAGAGGGCCAAGGGAGGACAAACAACGCAGGCATATTGATATCCACGGGGCTGTTGCATCTTTTTATTTTTTGTACCAGGATTAATGTAATAGAACACTCAGCATGGGAAGTCACCCAGGGCCACTCCTGCATACATTTTGCTATATATCCCCTTCTGTTTTCCTTCAGTCATTTAACATAGAGCTTCTTTCACTAGAGGACAAGAATAGGTGTGGTGAGAATGTCTCCTGGATTAGCAGGTGCCTCTCGTTTGAAAATGTTCGTTCTCAGAACCACTGGTGAAACCCAGAGATGAAATCTTACAAGTTAATGATAAAGCTTCAAGTAGCCACCACCATGGGAAGGACTTAATTACATGTGATGTTTAAAGCAGTGTCTGTAGATTATAGATATGGTGTCTCCTTTCTGTCTGGCGCATGCCTTATACTGGCAACTTTATTGAATCATGACTGTTAGCTTTCCTTGGCTGTGTATTAGGGTCCTGGAAGCTTCTATTCAGGTGTAGCTATTATCCACGCAAAGATCGGTATTGCTCTCTTGTTTGTATTTTAGTCTGGAGATCTGTGAAAGAAAGAAAAACAATTAGGTAACTGTGTAATGACAAAGGAGCAATTTGGTTTGAAAAAGAACACAGCATTTTTTTTTTTTTTAATTTCTAGGGCATTTCTGCTTTTTTGAAAACAAAATATGTTTAGGAGAATCTTTGTTTTTACAGATACAAAATAAAACAAGAGGGTTTCTGCCTTTCCAGTTAAAGAGCAATCTTAAAAGGCATCCAAGAAAAGTTGGCTCTGTTTTCTGAATTGCTAGTTGGGAGAACAAAAGCAGCAAGGGAAAGTTTGACTTGACTTCCTCTACAATTTGTTTATATCATCGGAGCAGAGAGAATCTCCGGGCTGGGCTCTCCACTTCCTGAATGAAGAGAGAGAGAAAAAAAAATGCCCGTGTGTCAAATTCATTGAGATGTGCAAAGTGATCAGCAAAAATCCTGATCGACTAGAGCCCAAATGGCAAAGGAAGAATGTTCCTCAATTCAGCTGCTATCTGGCAAGAGAGCTGCAAAGTCCTGATGGCGAGTGTCACCAAATACCTCCTCCTCTGCCACAGAAAGGACAGGCGGTGAGGGTGCAGCCTCTACGGGCCTGTTGCTATGGAGTCGGGCTAATCCAAGAACATGTTTCAGTCAATCTAATCCAAAGACAGCAGTGCTAGCGATGGAATAGTACTGAAATTATAAATATTTACTTGAAAATAATGCTCAAGCCAGACTTAACTGAAATGATAAGGTTCTGTTTACTTCTCTTGGTAGTAGCCAGCTGAAACAACCAAACCAGTTAAGCAACATTTTTTTTTTTTGGTCAGGTATGTACTGAATCACTGGCAGCAAACTTCTGGGATTTTAGGAGAGAGGTTCTCTCTCTTTCTGTTCCAGGCAGAATGCCTATTTTTGTTTTGTTTAAGGGAAAAAACAACAACAACAGAACTTGAGGCTGGCTGAGCTTATTAGATTATTGATTATCACTGTTAGTTTCCTGCTGCTTCTATCCTTGGGGGTGGTAAGGGAGATGAGGACAAGAATTTAAATGATAAACATCCAGGCTTCTCTCTTCTTCATGAAATCTCCCCTGTGAGGTTTTCCAGCTTGCCCTCCTGTAACTTGATTCTGTTGAGGTCTGAGAATACTGAAATTGGCGGGTGAAAAGGGTTAAAAATACAGCTTAGCAGTGAATCCATTCAGCTTTAGCACCCTTACTGGAGGCTGTGATTTCATTGGCCTTGGAATACCAGAGGGAATTGCAAAACATTTAGATAGAGAGAAGAGATAGCGTCCAGATAGAGTGGGGACAGAATCGAGTGATAAAGAGAACCAGGCTAAGGGTGGCTACTTTGCTCTGAAGGGTGGGTCGTGCTTGCTAAAGTCCGTTTCTTGGTGAATTACGGTGGCAGCTCAGAGCTGGGATAAGAGGAGAAAATGCCATCCAATAAGGGTGGAGGCAGTCTGAAAGATGAATAATGTAACACGCAGTGATTTCAAACTTCACACTTTCGTACTGAAAGTTTTTCTTCCAGTTTGGAAGGCAAATGTCAATGGATTCTCCTGTCTAATCCCTGCCTCCTGCCAGGCTGCGCTGTTGCTGTTTTCAAGAAGAAACCTGGGCCATGACGTGAATGCTTCGAACACTCAGTGCACAATTAGCCTTCTTTTGAATCCTCTCTGACGGTTGGTTAAATATGGGTCGAAAGTGCTTTTTTAAAGTGGAACTGATCTTGGGGCGAAGTTAACTTAATCTTCTGAGTGTTAAGACGCTGAAATATAATGTTTTAACAGAACAATTACTAGAAGACATGGAAATTGCATTATCCTAGGCTCGTCTGTCCAATTCTATTTTATAGACATGAACATTTCAAAGTACAAAGGGCTATTCTACAAAAAGGACACTTGGCTATTCTTTATAAAGGTTCCTCTTGTACTTTTATAGAATGTTTACAAGGTTAATAAGTATGCTTTTTAAAAAAAAAAAAATCACTGTATATTTTAAATGGCCCAACAAGTGCTCCATGTTGATCTGAGAATCACTGAACTGCCTGAATGGAGCGGGGATATCCTTTGTTTCCCATTGATTTGGAAACAAAAGACTCAGATGAAAAAAAAGTTTAGTTTGCTTCTGAATGCCATATGCAGATGAACGTTCTGCTGATAAAGTACACCAAGGATCTGAAAACTTTTTCAAGTCTTAGAACAGAAAGGTTACTCTTGCAGTCCTGCTGCATGCCTGAACCTGCCTTCCGTTTTTTCATTTCTCCCATTGTGCCCTGGGCTACCATGGGGCCACTTATGTCACACACCCAAGTTTTCAGAAAAAATAAAGAGCAATCAATAGAAGAGAATCACCATCAATTGAGGCAAAAATTGCCTGCTGTTTCTTACTCTGGAAATACCCCATGGACATCATCAGTAAACAAGGTCCTCCACTCATCTCTGCCCCTCGCCATTTATCTCAGTTTCTCCATATCCAGGATTCTCATCCTTGGTGCTAATGATGTTTTTGGACTACAGTATTTTTTATTGTTGGTGGCTGGCCCAGGCGTTGTAGGGTGCTCACCAGCATCTGGTGACAGTGGCTGTTTCCTCTAGAGTCATGAGAATAAAAAATGTGAAAATTGGGAGCTGGGCACAGTGGGTGCACCTGTAGCCCCAGCTACTCAGACGGCTGAGGCAGGAGATTCCTTTAAGCCCAGGAGTTCTAGTCAAGCCTGGGTAATGTAGGAAAATATTGTCCCTCTTAAAAAAAAAAAAAAAAAAATATATATATATATATATAACATATATTTAAATATATATTTAGATACAAATATAATTTTCATATATATAGAATATGGTATATATCATATATATTATATATCCTATATGATATAGATAATACATACTATATCTTATACTATATATTGTATTTTATATTTTTTAATATATTGTAGTATATATACACTTTATATTATATACTACATATTATATAACATGTATAACATACACTATACACTATATATATTATATAGTATATTATTATATATAAATACACAGCCTGGGCAATATGGCAAAATCCCATCTCTACAAAAAAATTAGCTGGGGGTGGTGGTGAGTGCCTGTGGCCTCAGCTACTCTGGAGGCTGAGGTGGGAGGATCACCCGAACCTGGGGAGGTCGAGGCTGCAATGAGCCATGATTGCACTCTAGCCTGGGCAACAGAATGAGATCTTTTTTTTTTTTTTTTAGAATAAAAAGAATGAAAGAGAGAAAGAAAGAGGAAGAGATTTTAGAAAAAGAGAGAAAAGGAGAAAGAAAGAAACAGCAAAAGAAAGAAAAAAAGAAAGAGAGAAAGAGGAAGAGATTTTAGAAAGAGAAAAGGAGAAAGAAAGAAACAGCAAAAGAAAGAAAAAAGAATGAAAGAGAAAGAAGGAAGAGATTTTAGAAAAAGAGAGAAAAGGAGAAAGAAAGAAACAGCAAAAGAAAGAAAAAAAAAGAATGAAAGAGAGAAAGAAAGAGGAAGAGAAAGAGGGAGAGATAATGGGATTCTTGTTT